>JACEGR010000642.1:0-236281 GCA_014170235.1 Listronotus bonariensis
GTCAAAGTCAAAGTCAAAGTCAAATATTCTTTATTGTAAGAAGAAAAAAAATTTCTCGTTAACAAAGATTATTAAAAATTTTAAAATTTACACTATAGGACTAACAAGTAGAATAATTTAAGATTAAAATACAATTCACGTAAGCCTAGTTTTTTATCCTATTTATAAATTGAATTTATTTAAAATAGTCGATCGGTCTAAGCTAATGGAAAAACTGGTACTATTGTAAGATTTGGAACAGAACATTAACAAGAATACAAAACACAGTCAACTCAATAAAAAAGAAAAAATAACATACAAAACATAAAAGCGCCAAAGTGAACTATGGCCATTAAAACAATCAGAAGGTATCGGTGTAGAACTCCTGCAGGTTGTAGTATGCTTTATCAACCAATAAGCTTTTTACTTTATTTTTAAATAATTTTAATGAAACAATAGTTCTCAATGACTGAGGGAGGTGATTGTATATCTTCCTACTTTCATACAGTATGGAATTTTTCGTAAGTGTTGATTTTGGAATAGGGAGTGGTAAGTTATCATTTTGCCTAGTATTATAAATTGCCCCATTATGCGTACTGGAGTATTTTTTATGAACAAGGACTACAGTTTCCATAATAAAAAGACATGGTAATGTAAGGATTTTGTTTTTATAAAAAGAGGTTTACAATGATCTCGAGACTTTACTTTACACATGTATCGTATCGCTCTTTTTGTAATATAAAAACTGAATTAAAAAGCTGTTGACTGCAATATCCCCAGAACGCTATTCCATACGTTAAATGTGATTCCACAAATGAAAAGTAAGCTGTTCTTGCTGCAGCAATACTTAGCTCATTTGAAACAAGTCGAACAGCAAAGCAACCACTAGCAATTTTCTTATTTAAATTAGTTATGTGACTTACAAACTTCAAGTTTCTGTCAACATACACTCCCAAAAACTTAGTGGCTTCTTTGTTTTCTATGTGAGTTTCTGAAATATAAAGATTGTCAAAGTTAAATTTAAATGTTATGATATTTGTTTTTGATATATTAAAACTTAGAAGATTTGAATCACACCATTTTTTTATCTCAACCAGATCTCTGGAAATTGTCTTCTTTAATTCCACCTCATTTTTGTTTTTCCATACAATGGTAGTATCATCGGCAAATAATGTAAAAGTGCCGTCAATAGGAAGATTAGTTAGATCGTTAATATATAACAGGAACAAAATTGGACCCAACACAGATCCCTGGGGTACTCCACAAGAAATCGGTGATGGACGAGACATATCTCCCCACAATTTACCATTTGAAGACGATTAGATAGATATGATGATATCCAGTCATAGGACCTTCCAGCAAAGCCATAACATTTTAACTTGTTCAAAAGAATTTTATGATTCACGCAGTCAAAGGCCTTAGAGAAGTCACAAAACACGGCGCCTACAATCTCATTGTCATTCAAACTGGAATAAACATTTTCAAAGAAAGAAAACATTGCATCCCCTGTACCTTTTAAATCCTGGAAAGCAAACTGAAAGGGACTTAGCAGCAAAAGTCTAGTTAAATGGGTAATTATACGCTTTTTAACGATTTTTTCAATTATCTTAGAAATGGTGGACAATAAAGAAATAGGACGAAAGTTGGAAGGGCAGTCCGACTCACCTCCTTTATGTATAGGAATCACCAAAGCAATCTTCAAACAATCCGGAAAACAACCGCTGCGAAAACTGTCGTTTATACACCGGACTAAAGAATTTAAAGCAGCGAAAGGCATGTTTGCTATAATTTTTATTGATATGCCATCTAAACCCGATGCATCACCATTTCCGCACTTGATTTCCCGAACAACATCCAATACCTCTGAGACACTGGTATCAGAAAATACAAGATGCTCATCAACGCCCGTGCACAAATAAGACATAGGATCAGCACTCTCTGGAATATTTGCTGTCAGTTTTGTTGCTATAGTGCAATAATACTCATTAAAGGCACTCGCATGAATATTCAAATTATCTTCGACAGGTTTCGCAGATTTCCCCTGAGTTCATTAATAATTCTCCATTTTGCCTTGTTTCTATTTGTATTATTAAGTTTGTTTGAATAATAAATAGATTTTGCACTCTTTATTACTCGTCTGTAAATATTTCTATATCTACAAAAATACTGAGAAAAAGCCAAATTAGTTGTATATTTCCGAATAGTATGGAGACTGCGCAAGTTTCTCCCAGAAATTTTAATACCCTTAGTAATCCAGTGTTTCTTTTTTTTATTCTTTAACTTTTTAACAGGAAATACATCATTAAAAATCCTAACTAAGATATTATAAAAAGATTCCAAATTATTACTTGGGGAACAAAGCCCATCATGAGTGCTGCAAACTCTATGAAACTTTTCAAAATTTTGTTTGCTGAAGATTCTGCCTAACCTAAATTTATTACCAGTGGGAGCAGATTGAATTGTAATTTTACAAGTTACCGCCTCATGGTCAGATAAACCTGCAGGAATCACCACACAAGACACCTGGTCACTATCAAAACTTGAACACATATAATCAATCTTAGATGCTGTATACTGAGATATTCTAGTCGGGCTATTTACATGGTTTAATATATCCTGGGAAAGAAACAAATTACTTAAACACCGGGTTACTGCCGAACCCTTATCATCAAAATTAATATTAAAATCTCCCGCAATAATTACATTACAACCTGTTGGCAGATGTGATAAAAGAAATTCTAATCTCTCAATAAAAATTGTTGGATTACTGGAGGGTGTGCGATAAAGGCAAACAATGTAAATATTATTAACTTTATTAAACACTATAGAAAATTCAAATTCCCCTCCACCAACAAATGATCAAATTTATTTACACCAACAAATTGTAAGTTTTTATCTATATCAGAACGCACAAGAATAAGTGTACCTCCATGTATAGACTTAATGCGGCTATATCTTGAAACAGTATTATAATTGGAAATATGAAAAGATTCGTTTACAGCAAGCCAATGCTCCGTAATTAAAACTATATTAGGAAAATCACAATGTTCAAGAAATACAGAAAACTCGTCAATTTTATTTCTAAGAGACTGTATATTTAATAACAGCAGCCTTAGGTCAGATTTAAAACATTTGTTTTTCCTTCGTCTAAAAAAGTATTGTTATCATTTTCTAGATTTACAAAACAGCTTTCTTGAAAACTGTGAATCCTGTTTGAATCAGAATTGTTTATATTCCCTACTGGTTCTGTATCTGTTTGGTGGCTAGAGCCTAAAAAGAGATGCCATTATGGCTCATAATATCTGATTGAGTCGGCACACTGTTTTCATTGTTTTGAAAAACATCACTGTGCTGACTAACTTCCAGTTGTTCAGTATTAGTAGTTGGTGCATCAAAAACAGTATTGATGACCTTATTATGTGGTTCTAAAATACGCCTATTTGTCTGACCTTCAGTATCAGCATTAACAATAAAATCAAAACTAAAACTATAACTATTGCTACTTACATTAAAATTTCTCTTTTCATTTTCTATAGGTACATATTTCAGGGTCTTGTTTAACTTGTATGGAGTTTTTACAGCTACCGCAATTTTCTTACAAATATCATCCTTATTATGTCTAACACCCTTTTTGGTATTTATATCAATTAATTTACAAACGCACTCAACACAATTATTAAACTTCAACAAAAAATTATACAATTTACTATTATATTTATAAATTTTTTTATTAATATCACTATTGTCTTTAATAAAGGGTACAGAACACATTAACCAGTTCGTGTAAGTACAGTTCCGTAATTTTGATAATAAAAATTTAAAAGATGGTACTTTCTTATTCATAATGTCATTTGTCCCTCCAAAAACAATCACAAAATCCTTTTCACCATAATCTTTTGTGAGGTCCTCGACGTCTTCCAAAATCGTTGACATATGGGCCCCAGGTTTAAAAATTGTCATAATAACATAATTGTTTGCCTCTCTTCCAAGACTACTTTTAAGAGCCCCCGTAAGCTGGCGACAGTGCTGATCCCCCAGTATCAGAATACGTGACTTTTTGTTTAAGGACTCTGAAGATCCCTGGATATCACCCTTGTTGGGTTTCCGATCACCTAAGGCTTGTGCACAATCACCAGCTCTGGCGCTCCCACTCGCTGCAACGGTCTTAGTAGGTGCAATATCTGTAGTGCAGAATGAAGACAGTTTATGCTTCAAGGAGGTTACTTCCTCAGAGTAAGTGTTCGCTAAACTTATTTGCTTACTTAGTTCCATTCTGATATTACACACTTCTGTGCTATACCAGTCACTTTGAGCCTCTAATGTCCTTATAGATTCAACCATCTGTTTATTAATTTTTATCGTATCTTGCAATTCTATTTGAAGTTTCTCATGTACCTTTTCCTGAACTGCCAAATCTTCAAGACACTTAGAGTTGTTTTCTTTGAGAATAGCAATCTCCTTATTTAGGTTGCATATAAATTCTCTTTGCTCTTTTAACTTGTCTTCGTATTGCTGTTCAGATTCATATGCATCACTGACAAGGCTTTTAGAGTTTCTTAATGCCCTCTTGTAATGATTTTCCTTATTTTTTAATTTAGTGGCTAATTCAGCTATTTCTGACCTTAGTTGACTCACTGTTTCCATATGGTTCACATTTTGCTCCTCCAGTGAAATTTCCGTCACTCTTAATTGATTTGTTGTTGCTTTAAGCTGCTGATCAAGAGCAAACTGATTTGCCTTGTCTTGGGTATCTTTTTGCTCACATTTTTTAGAACAGATTATTTGAAAACCATTTAGCGATTTGTAATAGCTCCTACGTTCAAGACAACTAGGATGAAAAATCTGAAGGCAGACAACACAAAGAAAGTCATTGAATTTCTTATTTTTGCAGCATTTAAATCTAGACGCAAATTCATCTTCATCCATTTCTGCTTACAAGTTTGTTTACAAAAGTCAATACAATAGATGACAATAGAAACGGTCGGAAACACACAGACAAAACGGCTATGGACAAGGAAAAGTGGAAGGTGACAACCTACTCAATTCAGCCGCACCCCACAGTCCTATAACCATAAGAAATACCATCGACTCAACATTTTATGAACTATAACAAAAGTACAAAAATTTGGCGAAATCTCCTAGTCTAAAATTAAAAATATTCATAAATTTCCATTGAAACATTATTGTCAAATCTTCCTACACTATAATTTAAATGGGCAACGATAAAAGATAAAATGCAAAAATGTTGATAAGGAATTCACTTTTTTGTTTGCTACGATGGTAGGATAAATTACGATTTTTAATATTGTTTCTATTATTTTGGCGTTTTTATCCGTACAGGATAATTATATATAAACCAGAAAAAAATAAAAATCGGCACAACATGACGAGCATGCTAATATAAAACACTTATTTATTGCACAGTTTAACACGTTAAAAAACAAACAAAACACAGAGACGTTCCAAACACGATCACTACATTACTTGTTAACAGATACAATAAAGTGCCCAAAGTATAGTTCAATTTGAGTTATTGAATATTAAAATGTTCCATTTAAATAAAAGTGAACATTTAAGCTAAATTTATAGATTGACGTTTCTGTTTTTGTTTGCCATTTGACTTTTCGGTTTTTGATATGGTATATGGTAACGGCAAACAGAAAATATAAATTGACAAATGGAAATTTGTTGTTTATTTAATGTCAATTTTAAGAAATAACAAGTGCATTTTTCTATAAAGGGTGTATTTTTCCACAAGAACCCAACGTTTTCAGGTCCTGTAGTCTAATATTTTTCCACTGCCGAAGATTTATGAACTATTTAAAAAGAACGATACAGAGTAAAGACAAGAAAAAGAAATAAAATTTCTTTTCTAACTATTTCTTTAACTTTATCGAATTACAGAGTGCGGGAGCAGTTTTGCTTTCAAAATTTGCAAGGTATAATGGCACTTTACATCTATGATATATTATTATAGTATTATATTAAATTTATTTATTTATTACAAAATTGAGATATAACCACATAATAATTTTGATGGAAGGAGCTACAACTGGACTAAAAGATAATTAAAATCGGCAAAAAAGCAAAAAGTTATTTAATATTGAATTTGAATATTTTTTTTTGGTCAGGACTGTACTAACACTAATAAATAATCTTATGAATCATTATAATGGTAGGGGAGCCCAAGAGGGAGTTTCCGGATTTACTACAGCGCGCCAGATTAATGTACCAGAAGATACCTAGTACCCGGTTATGTACCTCCACCAAATAGGAGCCCTGTATACAGGGCCGATCGTATAAACCAAAAATATATCCATCAGAAACTTTGAGCGCGTCAGATTAAGATAGGGTGGGTTAATTACATTCTAAACAGTGTATATTCCACTAATCTGACAATTTGAGAAAGACGTTAAGAAAGCAGAGGTTGTGAAAAAAAACATCATTTGGACATTCTCGAGCATGGCTGTTTTTTTTATTTGACGAAAATAATTCAAGGATAACCAAAAATTTATAATCCGATACAATCTGAATGATTTCCACAAGCCGAAATCATAACAGTATTATTTTAACATATTTAAAAATCTATACCTGCTTCTCCCACTGATGAAAGGTTACCTTTTAATATAACATTTTTTTCTTTTTATCATGAAAGCTTTACAAGCCAATAGGTCTCTATTACACACGAGTAAATCCCCATTTAGCATCGTGTGCTCCCCTACGATAACAGTCTGTAGGTATTTATTTACCTGTATTGCAGTTAATAAAATTAAATATTGTCAAATTAGGACAACACTGAGTAATTTCATTTAGTCCAACATATGTTACATTCACACAATTATCGATCATTAATTCCACCAATGACTGTCCACATTGTCCTTTGACTAGGGCTATTATACCCTTATCAGTGATCTAAAATATTTATAAAACTATGATATATTTATTAATTAAAACAATAAGTACAAGTATCAAAAATAACATTAATATTTAAAACAATTTACAATATTAGTCTAAATATATTTTATTGACGTATGTAAAAATTGTAATATTTATTGACATTAATTAATAAACTAAAAAAAAAAAAACTATTTACATAGAGGACCTATCGCCGAGCCATCGCTAATTTTAATAAAATGTGGTATTTTGTTTCTTTGGTGCGCCGATTACAAATCTGAAAGAATTTTTAGTCGGAGGCATTTCATTTTAGAGATATCCACGATCAAACATGCAAGGCAAATTTACCTTATTTTTGCTATATTCTTCCTTTTTTTTGCACACAATTCTTCATTTTAAGCTAAATTGGACTCAATATTTGATTCCCACTTCTTAAAAACCCATTTTTTTTTGAGCATTTTTCTATTTCATTTCCCAATTTTCATAAAATTAGGGTAAAGTTTCACTTACAAATGGGTAAAACAAACGGAAAAATTGGTTTTAGGACCTGGAAATTAAATATTATGTGAAATTTAAGTGAAAAACTCAAAAATTGCTTGCAAAAAAGGCGGAATATGGTAAATTTAGGTTAGTTTTCTATTAAAGTTTGTAGATGAATATCTCGAGAACCAAACATGTCCGACTAAAAATTCTTTCAGTTTCGTAATCAGCGCCTCAAAAGTCCTGTATAACTGCTTTGTAAATAATTTTCATATATTCATACCTGAGTTTTAGATATTCTCAGCCAAACTATTTTCATATTACTTAGGTACTCTAGTCCTGTATCTGTCACATGCACACAACCTCCAATATCTAGACCTAATAGTTTTGTGCAACTTGTCGAAATAGTTTTCAGAACGTCATCATTTACCACATCACATCTCATTATTATTAGGTTTTCCAAGTTTGGAGTGTTTTGTAGCAGATGTATTAAACCTAGAGAATTAATAAAAACAGTGCATAAAGACTATCAAGATTTATAGGTATTTTTATTGAATTTTACCTTCTGAACTAATTTTACAGTTACTTCCATCTCTTGTTAAATAAAGTCTTTTCAAGTTTTTACAAGAACACAATATATCAAGCATTTCATCACTGACAAACACTGATGTTAAATTTACTTGTGTAGTCTGTTGATTCACAAAGGCATTTAAAAATTTGTAAACTTAACACTTCTTGAGAAATAGGAAGTTGAAGTAAACTTTTTAATAGCCTGTTTTTATATTTGGTGGAAGGATTATTATTGAATCTAAGCATGATTTTTCGAATATGGGTAAGTTGTTTACAACATATTCAACCGCTCTAAAATAAAAATAATTACATACGTTTAAAAACGAAACACTTTTTGATACTATAAAATTACTTATAATAGATTTAACAAAATACCTACATTGTTAATAATGAATCCACACGGTTGCGTCCTTTCTTTACACTCATGTTACAGTTGTATGTATACAGTTCAATATCGTTATACTTTTTCTATATCTTTGTAAAAACCGATCATTAAAGCTAATTTTTGTTGTGATTGTAAATAAATAAACGTTCAAAACACAAGGATGTCAATATCAGCTGATTTGTAGGCGAATTTCTTGAAATACCAGTTTAACCTAACCGGTTACGGAACCAACTTACACAAAGTATGAGGTCATTTACAAGTAGAGATGGGAATTATAAAAATGTAGATATAAATATACATCAGCGAGTCTACTTAAGTTCGTACCATATGAAAAACTTTTTTATTATTAATTTTTCGAAAAAGTTATTCTTTATAAAAAGTTCTGCATGGTCTAAATAATACCTAAAATGCAATTATCAAATATTAATTTTTGCAGTGGTATATATGAGGAATGTCAAAAAATATGAATTTTGCTCAAGAGGAAAGTACCCTTATTTGAGCTTGACTTTTTGCTCTTTTAACAGTTTTTAAGCTTTCTTTACATATTACATTTCCGAAATAAGTATGCACTATTGTACTTAAATTTTCACCCTTAACACATAAAAATTAAAGAAAGAAGTTTTTCTTGAAAATGAACAAATTTGCATATTTAAATGTTATTTTTGGTAATTATTTACAAACCGGACGCCTCACCGTTTTGATAAAATTTGGTATATATGGGGGTTTTGGGGCGCTGATAACGATCGAACTGAAAGAATTTTTAGTCGGACTCGTTTCGTTCTCGAGATATTCATCATCAGACTTGATAAACAAAACTAACCTGAATTCACTATTTCTCCCTTCTTTTTGCACTCAATTCATCTTGATTGAAAGCTAAATTGGTAATCAATATTTAATTTCCACCTCTAAAAACCCTATTTTTCCATTTATTTTACCCGTTTCTTCCATAAAATTTCAAAGCTTCACTTTTAAACATTTCGATCACAGTAGCCTTGGCGCCGCCAAGGCTACTGAACAATTTTATGGAAAAAATGGGTAAAATAAATATAAACAAAAATAAGGTTTTTAAAGGTGGAAATCAAATATAAGTACCAATTTAGCAGAAAACTCAAGAATTAAGTGCAAAAAAAGGGGAAAATAGTCAATTTGGGTTAGTTTTAGATATCAAGTCTGATGATGAATATCTCAAGAACGAAACGAGTCCGACTAAAAATTCTTTCAGATTCGTTATCAGCGCTCCAAAAATCCCCCATATACCAAATTTACTTAAAATCGGTGAGGCGTCCGGTTTGTAAATAATTACCATTATTTTTAATCCTAAAACATATTCAACATTACAAAAATAAGAGTACTTCCCTCTTGAGCAAAATTTATATACCTATTTTAACATTTCTCGTATACTACTGCAGAAAAATATAATCCGATAATTGCATTTTAGGTTTAAGACCATACAGAGCTTTTTATAAAGAATAACTTTATTTCGTAAAAATTAATAAACTTTTCTCTATAGGGCGAACTTAAGTAGACACGCTGCACAATAATTTTCAAAATTATTTAAGGAGGTCAGTGGAAATGTGCAAGAACTGACAATTTGAAAATATTGCCCCATTTTCGCCAAAAGTTGATTGCTAGTATAAAGATCATAAAAATACAGGGTGTTTCCTAATTGCGGTAAGAGAATTTAAAGGAGTATTCCTAAGCTCATTTTATGAAAAAAGTTCATATAAACGTAGGTCCGAAAATGCTTTGTTTATAAGATACAGGGTTTAAAAAAAATAATTAAAAATTGGGTATTTAAAAAAACGAATTTAAAAAATATTCGAAGGAAAAGGTAGTGGAACAAGTTATAACAGGATATTTTAGAATAAGATTAAGGGTACGAATTTTTAGGTAATTTTTGGAAGAAAAATTTAAATAAAACTAGATTCTAAATGACTTCATTTTTAAGATATTTCACTTTTAATACACAAAACAGCGCAAAAAGGTACTTGTTATAAATTACCACATTAGCTACATACATACATATATGAACATGCATGCGCTCGAACGAACGGTACTTAAAGAAACAAAAAAAAATATCAGAAAATGCCTTCTATGCACATCGGTGTAACTACAGGGAAGCTTGGGAGCCGGGTCCCCCAAGTATTGGCAGCCCCCCTTCCCTTTTTAAAAGTTTCTACGCCTACCTACTTAATTTTTGAGAGCCATATGTTATATTGCATCTAGGTGGCCATTATTATCCTTTATTTATGTATTTATTTTTAATCTGATCACAAATAAATAGGTATCGTTAGATTCGTCAAAAAATTCTTTCTTTAAAAAGTGTTTGTCTAAGAAGGGTTGCCATTTGAAAAATAATAGTTAGACACAAAAATGTCAATTTGTCAAATTTCTGTTATTTTTTTCTATAATTCCTGCTAGTCACCAAAACTTGGCGATTGTATTTTTCTTACATTTAACATTACCTGGGGTCTTAATTTAAGCCCAATCATAGCCGCCTAAATGCAACATTGAAAATAGCTCTAAAAAAATCAAGAGTAGCCCTAAAAACTTTTTAAAATGTTACATTCTGATTTAGAATTGTTTCAAAAATCCGAAAATGATAAAAATGTTAACACATACAGGGTGTTACACTTAAAAAATTAAAATTGGACCCATTTCCGGTTAAGCCGGAACTGGCTTGAAAGTAAAAAAATATGCGAAACTCTCCTCTTCGCATACCATTTACCTACACCAAGTTTTATTTTGATATGTCTAAAACTGTAGGAGTAGGTAATTACCGGGTGACAACAAAATTACTATCCAACATTTTATTTCCTTCAGTAAAAACGTATACTTTTCAAATTTAAGGATGTTAAATCGTATTACTAGAAGCCAATTTTAGAAATAATATACAGGGTGTCTCTAAAAGATCTGTACAAAATGCTACCACGAATTTCTTGGGCCAAAATATAACGATCTAACGCAATTTACCTTAGTTCAAATGATAACCGTTTGAGAGATACAGGATGTCAAAGTTTTAATTTTATTTTGGTTATTTTTAAATATTTTTTTAACATTAAACATTTTTGAACCAAATTTGGTGTTGGGCGGTTTTTAGGGTTGGAAATCCAAAGCTGCCCATATTTTTCCCATAGAATGTAGAGGAAGCCGCCTGCAGTAGTTTGCTTTTTTTAAAATACCATAACTTTTGGTGCCTCGGTATAATATTACTTCAATAAAAAAAATCTTTTTCATATAATTTTTGTCTTAAAATGGTAAATATCAATACGAGCAACCGTTTATGAGATATTTCAGATTAAAACGTTTTATACCATATAATAAATCCCTCACTCTTTATCTGGGCCACCCGGATTTTTCTGCAACGCTCTAATGCAATTTACCTTAGTCGAAAGGTTGATGGTTTGCGAGATATAGGGTGTAAAAGTAAAGAAAAATTATGGAAAATTTGACGCCCTGTATCTTGAAAACCAGTAACCTTTTGACTATGGTAAATTACATTAGATCGTGGTATTTTGGCCCAAGGAATTTGTGGTAGCATTAAAAAAAACATTTTTTTAACACCCTGTAGTTCGAAAACTAAGACGTTTAGGACAAATTTTTATATGAAGTTTTATCATGTTTTTTTAGGTAGAATTTAAAAATAAAAAAATTCAGAAGGTCAAATTTGTTCCAAATCTAATGAGAAGTTAAAACATATTTTGATTGGAGAAAAATGCAGTGGCGTACCATTTTTTATTAAAAATATTAACGTTAACCCCTCATGGACGACACTAGTAATAATTAATTTTTTTCTTGCATGCCCAAAAATGTGTTTTGGTGGATAGAAGACGTCCCCCAAATTTCTTAAAATTATCTCAACTGGTATAAAAGTTAATATAAAAAAACAATAATTTTTAAAATTTTTAACACCCTGTTGTTCGAAAACTAAGACTTTAGAACATTGTTTATATGAAGTTATTTTCATATTTTTAATGTAAAATTAGCCCTAAAAGTTTGTTGGATAAATTGTGAAGCACCCTGTATTGTCGGCAGGAAAGGGGTTAAAATTCCAATAACTAAATTTGACTCAAATAACAAATCTATGTACAGTGTTTGTGTAAAGTCAGGACCCCCTTCTAACTTATGAATTGTTTGAGAACTTTAGTAAAACATCGTAAACCAAAATTTAGACAAGAAATTACCGATATAAATGTCACACTGACAGCTGGGCGCCACTTTGAAAAGAAAAATAAATGGAAAGGAGGGACTTGTGGCACACTATTTTAAAGCTTTTGACAAGTTCTTTATAACCCAGGATATAAAGTGAATACCTGTACCCCCAAAAATGGTGGTACTTTAAAATCACCTGAATACCTGCTTTGGATTTTGGCCATATCTCCAAAACCAATAAAAGTACTACCTTATGTGGACTTTTCTTAAAGGTCTTTTAGATATCTTTTTAATGGTAATATAATATACAAGGTGCGTCATTAAAAAAATCTATACTTTTGTCCTACCCTGTATATTCTCACCAATATTACCAATTAATAAATCCCTAAAGAGATTTAAAAACATACCACATTAGGTATATCTAACTTTATTTTAGTTTTGGAAATATGGCCATCCAAATCAGGTATTCATGTGATTTTTAGTAGGTGAAGGTATTGACTTTATACTATGGTGTTATGAGGTACTCGTCAGAAGCTTTAAATTAATGTTCAACAAGACCCCCTTTCCATTTAATTTTTCTTTCAAAATGGCGCCCAGCTGTCAGTTTGACATTTATATCTGTCATTTTCTGTCTAAAATTTGGTCTATGTTGTCTTATTAATAATTTAATATACAGGGTGCCCCCCATATTCGACACGGTCTGTAGCTGGTTAACCATGGGGTTTTAAAAAAGTAAATACTGAAACATATACAGGTCGGATAAGGCCACAGTATAAAATTATTTTACTCTGTACAGGATGTCTCAAAAAAGTGTGACGTATCAAAGTTATATTTTTTTAAATGGAACACCCTATATTTTATGACGGTTTTAGATTCTACATAAAAAAATAATTTAAGTTTGTTAATAGTACCAAGTGTCTAATTTTATTCGTTTTTGTGATATTTGATTTTTTTCAAAATGCAAGGGTGCAATTAAATTAATTTTATTTTAACAATATAAACTACTTAAACTTTAAAATGTGTTACAAGATTAGGAAAAGTCTGCCTTATCATAGGTCATATCGAGATCATAGATTATACAGGGTGATCAAAAAATAATTTCAATTTTTAGAAAGTCAAATAGCAATATCTCTCTTATTTTAAATGGAACACCCTGTATTTTTTTACACCACATGATGACAAATCAAATGCTCTTTCAAATGGTGTATAGGTTGCCTATACCTATCTTTTATACTTTTTAAGTAAATTCCGTTTAAACATATTTTTATTCCAAATGTCTATTTAAATGTAAGTAGGTTGTGATATAGCTATGCCTATTTACTAAGCCGTTATTGCAAAATCTAAATTTGTTGGAAAAAAGCACAAAATTAAAAGATTTTGTATTATCTGCCACCATTTTTAAAAATTCACAATAAAAAATTATTAGTTGCTTATAATGCTACTCCCAATAACACTTATTTCAACTGAATGTGGTAATGATAAAACTTGTGTTTTTAAACAATCCTAATAACGCCTCTGGTCAGTTATGACGACATTCTGTGACCCATAACTCGTTTCTTCCATTATCCATAATCACTCTGTCAAAATTTTTAAAGCAACTATTAACGCTATCAGATGGTTTCTCCTGGAATATTTTTCAGGATTAACTTTAGACTAAAGTAAACGATTTTTTCACATCCTACCAGTATTATACCATCTTGTTGTAGAAGAAGGGTTTTTATTTAAAATCATTGAAATTTCTTTTAAACTGACTAAAACACTAGTAATCAATAAATGGTCGTTGTTATTTTCTTAAGAAAAATATTAATGGCTGCTATGTCACAGCCAACTTTTAAATTTAATTAAACATTTGGACCAAAAATTTGTACAAACAGATTTTACTAAAAAACCACAGAAGATAGGTATAGGCAACCTATACACCATTTGAAAGAGTATTTTATTTGTCATCATGTAACGTAAAATAATACAGGGTGTTCCATTTAAAATAAGAGAAATATGGCTATTTTATTTTCTGAAAAATTAAAAATATTTTTTGATCACCCTGTACAATATTTGATCTTGATTTGACCTACGTACGATATGGCAGACTTTTTCTAATCTTGTTACACATATTAAAGTTTAAAGTGTTAAAAGTGTTAAAGTAAAATCAATGTAATTTTACCTCTGCATTTTTCAAAAACTCAAATTTCACAAAAACGAATAAAATTAGACACTTAGTACTATAAACAAACTTGAGTTATTTTTTAAAGTAGAATCTAAAAGCGTCATAAAATATAGGGTGTTCGATTTAAAAAAATATAACTTTGATACGTCACTATTTTTTGAGACACCCTGTATAAACTAAAATAATTTTATATTGTGGTCTTATCCGACCTGTATATGTTCCAGTGTTTACTTTTTTAAAAACCCCATGGTTATCCAGCTACAGACCGTGTGGCATATGGTGGGCCACTCTGTATTATATAATATATAATATTAAAAAATATCAAACAATTTAAAAGTTAGTAGGGGAGTCCATAATTTAGACAAGCACTGTATACTAATATTATAAAGAGATTTGTAACTTTGTTTGTTTGTAGCCGCGAATCTTCGGAAATACTGAACAGATCACAAAAATTCTTTACAATCAGAAAGCTACACTATTCAGAAGTGTTATAGGATATATTTTTATTATGATTTAACAAAAAGTTCAGATATTAACGTCAGTGGGCACGGGTCGGATATTTTAAACAAACTATAACTTTGTAAGGGCTAATCTTCGAAAATATTAAACCGATCATTAAAACTCTTTTACAATTAGAAAGCTACACTATTCTGAAGTGCTATAGGCTATATTCTATAATGATTAAACGAAAATTTCAGAGAAAAATAATGACATATGTATATCAATCTATACTGATATTATAAAGACATGTGACATGTATGACCTGCATGTCGTCAGTGTAATTCGCAAAGTGCGTAACTTTATTTTTAGAAATTTTAGAGATGCATTTTTAAAACAAAATTTTACAGTGATATATGGGTAGCGTATAGTAAAAAAATAATTTTATATGAAAGGAAATACATTATTTTTTTACTATATGCTATCACACATCACTGGATTTTTGTTTTGTTTGTAAGAGCTAATTTTCGGAAATACTGAACCGATCATAAAAATTCTTTCACAGTCAGAAAGCTACACTACTTAGGAATACTATAGGCTAGATTTTATTATGATTGAACAAAAAGTTCAGAGAAAAATATAATTAACGGCCAACGAAGTGGGCACGGGTCTGCCAGTAAATATATAAACAGGTCAAGCTAAGCAAAACCGTTAATAAAAACTGGATATGTCTTATGATAAACCACCCGCGGTTTAAAAAGTTGCTCACTCATTTTTAAATGCGTCTATATTGCAATTACATTTGGGTCAGTTTGTATAAAACAAGAATTTTAATAATGGATGCAGAAATAAACATAATTTAACAATAAAAGCCGGTCTGCATTATGCTGGTTATATGACCTTTATGTAACTTTGTTTTGTGTAGTTAGTCTTATGCTCATTTTAGTTCTCAGTGTTTACACTGGTTTTGGTCTAGCAATGCAAACTTAAGTGGGCCTATAATATAACACCGTTAAGTTACTTACCTCTGGTTATATTCGCAGTTTATGATTTACTGTTGCTTACTTTTACCTAGCACATGTAAAGTAAGAAATCAATTTGTTACTTCCAAATTAGTCTTTTACCAAACATAAAACATTTTAAAAACATTGCAAAACATTAAACATCTATCTAGAAAGAATGGGACCGCTTCTGTCCTGGTCCCGGAGCATACGAGCTGACCCTGTTTATAGGGGTCAATAGGACTGAACAGGGTCAGCTCGTATACCCTGAGACCAGGATCGAAGCGGTCCCATTCTTTCTAGATAGATTTTGACGTGTACCCAACAAAAAGACCATTGAATAAATGATTCTGCCTAACCAATATAGAGCATATGTCATAAAAAGCCCTAAAGTAAATACTGGACAAGAAAAAGAGAAATTTCAAAAAAAAGTTTTTTGGAGCTTAAGAACAGACCATGTTTGGAGCAGTTAAGGCCAACATTTAAGAGCCATTATCGTTAAAAAAATAAATGTAAGATATAGTTCTTTTGTATGAAAATCAATATTACTTAAAAAGTTAGTTTTTAAATTTTTTTTTAAGTATCTCCAAATGAATTACCCCTTAATATGGGAACTTAAGCTTTTTATAAGATTTTATAGGCAAGGATTTTCTCTATACATTTGCTTCCTCGTGCCAAATATTTAGGTGTTTATGCATAATTTGTAAAAAAGTGACAAAAACACTTTTTATTTTACTTTAATGCATCTAGTTTAAATTTTAACATAAAATTTAATTCGCTCCAGCATATGATTATACAATTTTGTTATATTTAAAAAAATAAAAGTACTTTGCTCTTGGGCATTTTTCATATTTTTATTTAGAACTCTCCCCATATAATACCAATCAAAGTAAATTTTTGTTTTAATAGTTTTAGACCGTGCGAACAGTTTTCTCAAAATATCGACTTAACATTTATAAATTTTTGGTCCATTTGTTTTCTTGTAACCACTAGCCTAGCGAGGGGGTGGGGTGGCCCTGTTGGAAGGGCCTCCCAGAAGGGAGATTGAGATTATTATGGGAAAAGAGATATTTCCTTTTTTTGACTCCTGGTGATTAACTTGTTCTTTAGAAGGAGAATTAAAAAAAATGGGGCAGAGACCATAGAAATAGTGAAAAGGGCTCCCGTTTGGAGATTAGAACTTTTTTTGCTCTTCAACTTTTAAGACAGGTCCCCCTGTCAAAAACATTTTTTTTACTTTAATGCAACTAATTTAAATTTTAACATAAATTTCAATTCTCTTCAGCATTTGATTACACAATTTTTGTTATATTTGAAAAATAAAAGTACTTTGCTCTTGGGCATTTTTCATATTTTTATTTAGAACTCTCCCCATATAATACCAATCAAAGTAAATTTTTGTATTTAATAGTTTTGGACCGTGCGAACAGTTTTCTCAAAATACCGACTTAACATTTATAAATTTTTGGTCCATTTATTTTCTTTTAACCACTAGCGTAGCGAGGGGTGGGGTGGCCCTGTTGGAAGGGCCTCCCAGAAGGGAGATTATTATGGAAAAAGAGATATTTCCTTTTTTGACTCCTGGTGATTAACTTGTTCTTTAGAAGGAGAATTTAAAAAATGGGGCAGAGACCATAGAAATAGTGAAAAGGGCTCCCATTTGGAGATTAGAACTTTTTTGCTCTTCAACTTTTAAGACAGGGCGGGCCAGATGTTAAGAAAGTATATCAGTTCGATGAAAAGACCGCTTTTTAGAAAGGTAAGGTCCTTTTTTTTGCTCTTTAACTTTTCTTCCATACAAGAATAAAAATGTCTTGAAATAGTATGGGCCTCAACTTTACTTGCTGCCCTGGGCCCCAATACCTTTAGCTACGCCACTGCTTGTAGCACGTATCCTGGGACACATTGTATATTACATTAATCCGTTTAAGAACTTGCTCAAAATTTGGCAACAGAAGATGCAATATTCGAGTTATAGGGGTGATTCATTTAGAGGTACTTTTTCTAGTAGGTATTTTTGAAAGAGATGAGAGAGTCCAAATTTCAAATTGTCATGGTATTTAAGTTCAGTACTGTTTGGCAATTTTTCCAGGAAAGACTTAGCCCTCTGTACAACTTATAAAATTGTTCAAGTGTATTATGAAAATCATCATTCTCCGAAAAATGTGTTTCGTCCGCTTCGAGCAACTTATGGTTCACGCAAAACGGCGTACTGAGCCGACTATTCGCTGCACGTAGTGTAGAAAATATAACGGCAGTGGCTGCCAGTGTATGTGATAATTCTGACAAATTAATTTGGCGCTCGGAAACTGGAGCTTAAGAACACACTATGTTTGGAGCAGTTAAGGTCCAACATTTGCAAGCCATCAGGGTCGTATTATCCATTAGGCTGACTAGGCTACAGCCTAGTGTGCTGTGAAAAAATAGGCCCCAGAGAGGGGAGTAATAGGCGCTAGATAGGGGAGATTTAAAAAGAGTAGGTTGAGTGGGGATATTTGGTGTTTTGGTGACAATTTTTTTTGTGAATTGATTTGGAAAGAAATAGGCGTGAAAAGGAGGCAATGACCTTTTTTTTGATTTTCAAAAATTTATTTTGGTGGAAAATAGGCGCTCCGAGAATTCTAGTCTAGGGCGCCTTAAACAGTTAATACGGCCCTGCAAGCCATTATCATTAAAATATGAATGTAAGATATAGTTCTTCTGTATGAAAGTCAATATAACTTAATAAAGTTACTTTTTTTATTTTTTTAAGTACCTCCAATATGGGAAGATAAGCTTTTTATAAGATTTTATAGGCATGCATTTTCTTTCCTAAATTTATTGGCGTGCCATCAAAAAAAAAATTCAACCCATTTTGGCTAAATCAAAATTTAGTTTATTTATGTACCAAAGTTAAGTTAAATATTTGTGCAGACTGTTAGTTTATGTTAAAAAAGAAAGATAAACAAACCCATGCTTCAGTGACCAATGTTTTAAAATACATTATCTTTTTATTATTTTTTTTATAGTAGTCAAATAATTTTAGGAGCCTTCAAATATTGGTACAGTTCGGAAACACCCAAATAAAACAATAGCTATTATACCAAATTAATTAAATGGAATTATTAAGATAAACCTGTTTTTCGTAAGAATTGCTGTTTACTTTTCTCCAATTCAGTAAAGTCCAACCATAATCTCGTTATTAGAACGTTAAAGAGAATAGCGCCATGTTTGTTAAACTGCATTTTTTGTTTTTAATAATGAAGTGGATATTAAAGATATCTTCTCTAACGGTTCGGCGGATTCATTTAATTGATGTTAGTTGTTTTGGGTACATGCCAAATATTTTTTTTGCTAAAACAAAATAAAGAAAACACACGCCCCCCACAGATAACCAAAAAAAATTAAAAATAGGTATCTAGAAAAACTAAAAAATCAACGTTCAAGATAAAATTAAATAAAAATAAAAAATTGAAAAGTTAACAATTATTTAGGTTTAAAATTTTTAAAATTCAAGGTTCAGTTTTAGGATATTCTGAACCATAAAAATAGATAAATTTAAAATTCGCACTATCGTTAAAACATAAAACACTATAGGATCTCAATTAGAGGAACTGCAGCATATTTGGAAGCTTGTTATTTAGAATAAAAAAAAATGGCCTAATAAAAATACATCTAGTACTATTTGAAAAACTATTAAACTTTAATTATTATCACTATTAAATAGAACAAAATCCAGAGCCTTTATAAAAACAAAAAGAACCACAAACTAGCAATTATATCAATTAACTTAAAGTGCAAGTAATTTGGAATATAGTATTCCGTGTATTCCAAATTATATTCACATTTTCTATAAACATACTGCTGACACTTTATCTTAGCAACTAATATGTTTCAGCAGCGGCAATTTCCTTCCTTTTTTACCTGTTTCTCTTTTGTATTCTTAAGCACCATTTTAAATTCATTATTACTAAAAAAAAACATATAACCCTTAGTATTCCAAATCAACAACATACCATCCCAACCTAAAATGGCATTTCAAATTTTCAATTCTAGAAATATTTACAATATCAAAATTAAATCATTAACTAAAAAGGTCACTTAACGGATTGAATAATTACACTAAATATTTTACGTATTGCAGTAAATATTATCATGCATCATGCATACTTATAGTCTGTTTAAAGTTTTATGCTATGTCGGTCACTGATCTCGATGGATTGCTAATGTTATAACCTGCGCGAAACAAAAGTTACATTCATGGGCGAAAAACCGGTTTGTACGCAAGCCAGTTGAGGGTAAACGCACCCGTACCCAAACAAACTATTCGCATTATAAGAAATAATTTGTTGACGGCCAGGACGCCGTCTGTTGGTAGCTAATGAGCGTTACGGTCAGACCGCGGACGAAGGGTACGGGGTGCCGGTGTTTGTATTTTGCCAAGGCTTTTAAGTGCGCATGTTCGTCCATCCACTGCGCGCGGTCGTAAAAATCCGAAAAATGCTTCTTGCCACTGCGGATCTAAATGTAGGTTATCTATGATGTCGGTATGATCTACTAATAAAATAACCCTTAAAGATAAGAATATCACTTGCAATAAAATGATTAACTACAATTTACGGTAGTCAAAGGAACAGTGTCGTATTATTACTTTCACAATAAGACCCTGCTCTCCTGACTACCGTTGATCGTTTTATTGGTCTTTTTAAGAGGTTATTTTTATTAGTACATTATGCCGACGGAGCTTATTTTGCTGAAAATTCTATACCAAAAAAGTTTTCAAATTTTTATTTTCGTTCCGTCGGGGCAAGTAGCCGGAATGTTAAAATGGCGTCCTGTTTTAAATGCTTGGTGGCTTAGTTTGTCTTAAGACGGTATGTTTATGAGAAAAAACATATATGACCTTAATAGTTATTTCAATATTGAAGTATTCCAAATTACCTGCAGTATCCCAAATATGCTGCAGTTCCTCTAACAAAAACAACATAACTGAAAGTACAAAAAATGTTATCTATAAAATACCTTGTGAGTGTGATACATTTTATATAGGTGAAACTTGTAGAGAGACACTCTGTATATTTATAGGAACTTTTTTTTATTAAAATACATAATAAATTACCTCCCTACAGTTTCATACCGTAGTTAGAAAACATCAGCCTGTATATACATCGTGCCACTTCAAAACTTTCATGGTTTATTTTTGCCAATGCGTAAAATGCGTAAAAAAGGTTTAAAGCAACAACTATACGCGAGATTGACCCGTCAACTTATCCTGCAAGGTTCTAAGTCATGCGATCATTATCTATACTTGCTAGTGTTCAACACACAGAAACTTAAATAAAACCATCGAGTTCGCTCACACCCATACTTTTAAGCAAACTTGTGCTTTTACAGAAAAATAAAATTTTAATTTAAAACGCCCCATCGGTGGCTTTACGCATTATAAATCGCATGTGTGCGCCATTTTTTAATAAGTAGGGGAATGACAACTCTTTCTCTTGCTATTAATAAATGGCATAAAAAAATAGTTAACGCTTTTATTGTACTAAAAGCTGTAAAATAACTTGGTAAGTCCTAGCTACCAGATTGCAACAGTCTTCTCATCAATCAAGGATATTGATAAGACAAATAATAAAATTGTTGGCCGTAGCGTATTCAGAGTAAATATTATGATAGAAATATCACGTAACCTCCGATTTTATTATTTGTCAGAGTAATATCCCAGGTTGATGAGAAGATTGGTGTAATCTGGTAGCTAGGACTTACCAAATTATGTTTTAGCTTTTGGTATATTAAAACCGTTTACCATAAGAAAATATATAATTTATTTTCAAGTTTGTAGTTTTGTTGTTAGTTGATACTTCTCATTCTATTGAGTTCATTAAATGCCTCACTATAACTAACGAGAACTAACCAACGATTTTATTTTTGTCCCATATTGAGGTAGTTGTGGAAAATATGTAATCCGCCATTTTGTGGCGGCGGCCTTCTTGGATTTTAATTTTTTCATAGTTCCATTCTACTAATCAAGCCCATTCATTTGATACCCATATTGAGTTGGTTGTGGAAAAATATGTAATCCGCAATTTTGTGGCGGCTGCCATCTTGGATTTGCAATCATAAAGAATGTATTGTCATCAAGATTAAGAGTGTATTTCAAATACCAGATCGACCTGTCGTCAGAAAGGGGGTCAAATTTCGATTAATAAATTTGATCCAGATAACAAAGAAATAAATAAACAGGTCCAGGTGAGTAAAACCGTTTAAAAACAGAATAGTTTAAATACCCCTTATCATCAGGGCCGGATAAAGACTTCCTTATGCCCTAAGCAGTTAAATCGTGTAGTGCCCCCTAACCATAAATTTTTTGAGGACCAAAGAAAAAAATATTGTGTTTTCAAACATTTTTTAAGGGCAAAATAACAGGTCCTTCTTTTTCGTAAAACCTATTATTTCTTAAGGTGGTTAAGGTGTGTTTACACCAGACGAGCGAATGCTCATTTTAGGCTCACTATTAAATTTGTTTTACATTAAAGAGTTAAAGCATTCTTTTGTTGTTTTTATCACTGGAAATAAACAGCTGGACATTCGAACGGAATAATTTAAATTTTGGGTAAAATTTTAAACTCAATTTTCTCAAAGACTACAAAAACTATTTTAGTGCGGTTTTCAGCAAATTTGGACGCAATTATTGGTCTTTATGATTACCTACATTGCAGCTTTGGTATTAAACTTACCACTTATATACAGAGTGGTAAATATGATGTTTTTTTTTGGGAAATTTTGTTGTTCTGCAACTTTTTTATTAAAAGAAATTTTTGAATGTTAAAAATTGTATAATAATCAGATAATCATTTGTGACAGCCAATTTTGGCAAATTTTTGATATTCTTTGTAAATCTAAAGATATAATTTTTTACTAAAAAGTTACATTTTAGCGTTATCACCCTGTATAACGCTGACTTTTAGTCCTATAAACGTTTTAAGCAAAAAGTAAAATCTTTTTAATGTTTTAAAAAACTTTTATACAGGGTGGAAAAAAAGTAGATTTATGTGTAAAAGTCAATGTTCCAATTATTATAAATTTTTTCATAATTCTTATTTTTGTTATTTCATAAACTACACAAACAAACTTTTATAAATTCCAAAAGTATTTTTTGAATCTAGGGATTAAAATACCGAAACGGTTTTTTATTTTTTTTATTTGCGCTGCTTAGTTTGCGTAATAACGCTCTTGTTGTATGATTATTCAATGCTCCAGCCGATATTTTGACACTCAAATTTTTAATTAAAAATAAGTGTACTTTTTCAATATAAGGTTAAATAATGTAAAAAATAAATTTTTAAATCCAAAAATTACAATATATTTGGGACAAATAAAGGTAAGATTACACCAAATTTCACACGCGATTTTTCTATGGAAAATTATTGAAAATAGGAGTATTTTTTGACACCAAGTCAAAATAATGTGAAAAAGTAATTTTTTAAACCAAAGAAAATACAGTGTACCTGGGAAATGCAAAGATACGTCTTTACCAAATTTTGTAAAAATAATCTATTTTTCGTGAAAGATAAAAATAAAAACCAATAACTTGGTTATTTAATTTTTTTCCATTAAAAAAATTGAGGTTATGTAAAAAAGCATAAATACAAATATGGAAGATCTTTACATTGCACACAACTTTGCCACTTAACTTTTTTATAGGACTTGTAGTGTGGCGGAAAATCTGAAAAAACATATTTTTCACTTAACACCTTTCTTCCCCTTACCCCTTTCCGGCTACAGATCGTCCTTTATTTTTTTTTAATTTGTGTTATATTCTCTTGCTTTTTCAATGGGTTTTATTCTACTATAATTATTTTTCACTTTTTACCTCTTGTACTGGTCTATTTTACCAATTTTTATCAAAAAAGTTCACCGTCATCAATTATTCATTTCTTGTTATGATAACACTATAACAGACTTTATCAAAACGATTTATTAATCCTAAAAATCCATAAAAATTGTTTTTAATTTGGTTATTCTTTTAAAACTCGCTTTACATGCCACTAGTTTGAATAATTACGAAGTGCCTTTAATTAAATTTTCATTTTATAAATAATTTATGAAATCAAAAACGGAAACGAATTCTTAAATAAATAAGGGATGGTGTGATTTCGAAGGAATTCGCTCTGCATTTTCTTCGTCTGTGAAACACTTATTTTTGCTTTAAAGATAAGTCGAATGTCGAATGTGAACATTTACTTCTTTTTTCCTGATTTCAGGTTTTGTAGCAGATCCAAAATTAAAAAAAAGCTTGTAGTTTGTGGATTCATACTTCATATTCATTCATTCATATTTAAAGGAATCAATTTTTAAAATTAAAACTTTTACATATTACATTTGGTGTATTCCTTTTATGCTTTGGAACCGCCCAGAACAACACCGTAAGTGTTCCTTTTATAATCGAATTGTTCTGCAGAACCGTTCTATTACCTCTCCCTTGCCTCTCATGCACCATCTTCGAAGGAGGTGCACGAAGTGTTCTGACACTAATGACATATGCCAAAGGGCAAATAGTAAATATACTTGGTTATATTTGAAAAATATCTGTAATAATTTATTGTGGTTAATTAATTACCCCAAAAAAATTAATATAAACCACGGATGACTAAAATACAAACCAAACAAAGAACAACAAATCTGTCAAATCTTATAAATGTCATATCAACGGGCAAATCCCAGTTTTTTAGTGTTCCTTTTAAAACTGTTTTGATCGGTTCTAAAGAACGGTTCTACAAGTTAAAAGGAATACACCAATTAATGCATAATTACTATATTTAGGTAAGGTAATTTTTAGTAGATAAAGGTACTGACTTTATATTTTGAGGTTATTAGGTACTCGTCAGGAGCTTCTAAATGATATGCTGCAAGTCTCCATTTTCCATTTAATTTATTTATTAAGATGGCGCCCAGCAGCCATCTTGATATCTTTATCTGCCGATTTTACTCTATAACATAGTATATATGCATTAATTATATATCTTAAAGTTTTTCTAAATTAATCCGTTCAAAAAGTGAAAGGGGGACATCAACGAAATGCACTGAGTATGAAAGGAAAATTTTCCAGCCTAAGTGAAGCTTGTTTTACACATACCAAGTTATTGAACCATAAAATGAAAAATGGAACGAGTCCCTATTTCTTTAAGTACTTGGGCAAACTATTTACTTGATCAATAAATTAAGAACAATTTTAACCGATTTACACATATCAAGTCACTGCAACAAGTATTTGTTTAAATAATAACTAGTAAGGTGTAAAACCTGCTTTAGAAAAAAGCCAAGCTCAATGGGTATTTAATGTTTAGGGAGTTTTTTTTTAATTATACTTTTTGTCCTACACTGTACATCTTATAAGATAATAAAATCCGGCTACTAACTAAAAAACATACTTAAGGATTAACCTAAAAAATAATATGTGTATTTAGTTTGTAAGATCACTCTTTCCGCGGTCTTCGAGTAGTGCGGATCACGTTTACGTAGAAGTCTACATAGACTTCCTGGGTAGGCGGCTGAAGGCGTCGTACGAGCGTTGCTGTACCCTTGGGGATCGAGAAAAGATTCACGCTAAATTGGGGCTTCTTTCTTCTGGGGCTAAGCGCTGTGAGTGAAGATTCCTAAAACCTGAGGTTTTTACATTTTGGTGTTGAACACATGGTGTCTACGTATGGTCGAGGAGGTGCGCGTGACTTGCAGAAAAGCGTCAGTGGTGAAAGTGATGGTTATGCAAGATACCAATAGCAGCATGCAAGATACAATTTATGCATGTTCAGAAGTTCATCGCTATTGTTGATTGTTAGAAGTGTTTCTTATTCATATGCTAGGAAAGTCTGGGAGTTTCGAGCTCGAATATCCAGATTTTTCACGGACAAAGCCGGGAAAGCTTATAAGCAATAGCTTATATGACCGGAACGGGAGAACTGGCGAATTGACTAAGTATCAGAGCCATAAAACAAAGAGATAGATAGATAGATACTTTGCAAGATACAAATCAAGTTTTCTTCAGTCAAATTTTAATTTTTTAAACTGATCCGTCCAAACGTTAAAGAGGGGGAAATAATTATATTGAATATTTTAAAGCCGATTCCCACTTAGGGGTGTTTACCCGTGACGCATGAGTCGTCACCCATCAGCTGATTGTCGGGGTTTTTAAGGACACGGGTAAAATCATTTCCATTATTTTCCATGCACATTTAAATCAGAATCCCAACTTTTGGTAGTACCGACCGGTAATACATGTAGGGAATTTTGTCAAAAAGTCATCACCCATGGGTATGGATGGTGGAGGGGAGGATAACCATCTTTTATGGCGGACAAGTTGAAAAAGTGGTCATCGGAATGTAGCAAGTTGGGATGGCGCCATAGTAGCTAGTGGAGGGATTTTGGTATTTCTTCCCTTTTTTATTTTGTATCTATCTGTCCTTTTTAATTTTGTATCTCACTCTAATAATTCATGCTCATTGGTGAAAAAATCTCCTCCGGCTACTGTGGCGCCACCTTAAATTGCTCTTTTCGACGGACACTTTTTAAAACATTTAGATGGTTATCCTCCCTCCACCATCCATACCCATGGGGGAAAATTAAAACCAGTTCTAATTTGGCGGGTAAAAAGGCACGAGTTTTAACCCCTTACCCATGACTCGCAGAAGTGAATCATCAAAGACTTTTTCCCCGGGGTTAAAACCCCTATGTGGGAATCGGCTTTTACAATCGAAAATAAATCCGGTATGCCCATTACTAGTTTGTTTAAAAACTAGGTTTAAGTTTAATCAGCTGGCTTTAATCTTCTCTACCATTTCTTTTGTTTTCAACTCCGTTGCGCATTAATGATTCTATTAAATAAGAAAAGCCGTCTTTATCTCGGAGAACCGATTCTTTATAGTATTTTTGTGGTAATGCATATTAAATAAAAATAACTAGAAACAATGCTTTAGGAATTAAATCTTTTAATAATACAATAACTGTTAGGATTATATTTCCACCCTTGAAAACAGTTTATATATTTAAAAGAGACTAAATTTGAATATATACATACAGATAAGATAAAAATAAAATTTCGATATGGGTACGTTAATCGCAATGTAGGTATTTGGTTTGAAGATAGGACCATTTTTAACACGCTTTTATTAGCTTGGGTTGTAACTATCTATCCATCTATCTATCTATCTATCTATCTATGTAACGGAATCTTTGAGCCTAATTTTTACCAACTTCCAGCGATTCAATTTCTTTCAAACTTTGCACACGTATCAAGGACCGATGACAATGCAATAATTTAAAAACAGTATCCCGTTATCCTGATTAGGACCGCCAAGATAAATAAATTCCTTTACAGATCCTCTGTGTCTCTTGACAAAATGGCGAAGGAATTTTTAGTGAATAAACTGGAGCATTTTTACATACATACATACATACATGCATATCGAACTAAAAATGAAAAATAAATAATAGTTTAAAAAAACTAAAAAACACGCTTTTATATGCAACCGAACTAAAAATTAGAAAATAATTTTTCATTACAAAGAGTTTGTCACTTCAGAATAAAAGCGTGGGGTGCTTAATATATTAAATGTTATAATTATTCTATTTGCAAATATCTATGAGGGAAAAGTTATGAAAAAATAGTAAAATGCACCCCACGCTTTTTACTCTGAAGTGACAAACTCTTTGTAATGAAAAATTATTTTCTAATTTTTAGTTCGGTTGCATATAAAAGCGTGTTTTTTAGTGTTTTTAAACTATTATTTATTAAATGTATTAGCAACATAATATGTCTTATGCTACAAGGGTCATCGAACTAGGTCCTTGGCATAAAATATCTTTTACTGGTTAATATTAATATCTAAAGATTAATAAATAAATAAAATTATGGTATCCATAAATTGCAAATTCATGCCTGTAATGATGTTCTGACTCTTGCTTGCTTTTGACCTCTGTCTATAAATAATTGAGAAATTTGACAAAGTGATTTTAAATGTCTGTAGTGAATTTATTTTTCCTATTCTTTATCTCATATAGTCTTTTTTTATCTTTGGACAATCCACGAAGGCTGAAAGCCTAAATACCAACGTACCGTGGGTGTCTTAAGCAAGGTAAGAGGAAGTTTGTTAACACGGGACTTAAAAACTTGAGTATTTGGGGGGAAGGAAAGACCTCCGCTGGAAGTAGGTTCCACAGTCTAGAAACTCTAGGGATAAAAGAGCGAACGAAATGGGAAGTTCGGGGCCTGTCTAATTGGACCGTATAGGGATGCATACGTGCGGCACCACGAGTTTCTCTGTTGGGAGCTGCAAGAGGAGGGACTATACTGGATAATTCGTCGGAGCAGAAACCGTAAAAGTATCTATAAAAGAGCGATAGATCTCACACAGCTCGACGATGGGCAAGAGAAGAAAGTCTTTGAGTAAGTAAAGGATCATTAATAAGACGAACAGCTCTTCTTTGAATGGCATTAAGAATGCTGAGGGTTGTAGGGGATGCCATTCTCCAGACATGAGAACAGTATTACAGAGAGGGTCGAATTTGGGACACATACAAAGTGTATAAGTTGGAAGGAGAAAAATACTTTTTGGCTCGGAAAAGAAATCCATACAATGTGTTTATGCCAGTTAAGGTTATTCTCAAATGTGACGCCCACAAGGTTAAATGTGTCCCCGCTTTGCAAAACCTGGCCACTCATAAGCAAAGGGTGAGCGTTTGATGATTTCTTTCGCGACAAGGAACATAATTGTGTTTTGGATGCATTAAATTGAACGTGATTTTTGACGCCCCAATCCAACATCAAATTGAGATCCTGTGAAAGAGATATCTGCATCGCCCTGCGTTTGCTTTCCAAGTCGGGTTGAGAGATTGGTCTGAGAACCTGAAAAGTGGAGTGAAGGGTACTATCGTCAGCATAACTATGAATGGGATTGGTTGTGGAGAAAGAAGGTCGTTGATGTGAAGAAGAAACAAAGTTGGTGCTAGTACTGAACCCTGAGGCACTCCAGCATTATTTTCGTGAAAGTTTGAAGCGTGGCCATCAACAATGACTGATATACGTCGATTAGAAAGATAACTGGAGAGCCAAGAGCAGAGTTTAGTTGGAAGACCGTAGGAGGGAAGTTTGTTAAGAAGTGCGTCATGCCAGACTTGGTAGAAAGCTTTAGATATATCAAGAGCAACGATCTGGGACTCACCTAGAAACTCAAGAGACTTGTTCCAGTTGTGCGAAACGAAGGAAAGAAGATCTGCTGTAGATCTCTTGTGACGAAATCCTTATTGCCTGTCATGTAAAATTATATGTTTTTCTAAATACTTAAGAATTTGCGAGTTAATGGATTTCTCCATTACTTTACAAAGCATTGAGAGGAGTGAAATGGGTCTATAGTTGGATGGAAGAGATTTAGATCCTTTCTTGGGAATAGGCTGGACATGTGCAGCTCTCCAGTTGTCTGGAAAAATTCCCATGACGTTAATTAATTAAAAATAAACATGTATTTAAAGATTTGTAGCATATTTTTCCAAAATATTTTTTATATATTGCATCTGTATGTATATTAAATGGCGGAAGATTTTAATAAAACAAGTTTTATATTGCTTAGCAGTTACTGCACTTAATCCTTTATCTACTTACTACCACTGCTAATATAAATATTATAAGCTTGTGTTAATACACAAGAAAAAGGTTTGTAATCTATTCTATAAGTGCTAAATTAAATTAATTACTTATTAATCTAGAAACCAAACTTAATGCTTTACCAAAACGTAGGTATTTTATAGTCAATATAAGATATGTTCTATACTGGTTAGGCGGATTCATTAATTCGATGGTAATTGTTCTAAAAAACGCAAATAAAAGAAAGTGCGTGCGCATATTATTTAATAAAAATAAGTGGGTAGCATCCATTTTAGTTAATTTAAATAACACACGCTAACCTTTGCTTGATGCTGAGGTATTTTCAGAAAAACTAAAAATCAACTAACTCATCACCTTTTTTGTACTATAAATAATAAATACACCAGTTATGTATGTCACTCAGGACACTAATGTAAAATTTTTACCTTAAATATTAGTTAACTTTTAAATTTTTATTTTATTCCCTTTTATCTTGACAACGGTTCCACCGAAAAGTCGAATTTTATTTATATTTTTCTGGGTTTTTGGGGGTTTCTGTTTATTTACTCTTGAACGACTGGCCAGTTCATAGGGGTCAATAAGGCTGTACAGAGTCAGCTCGCTATACCCCGGGACCAGGAACCCAACCTCAACCACTAACCATCGAATAGTCAATATACATAGCACCTGTTTTTGTAAACCATGCATTTAATGCAATGCAAAAAGCTATTTTCTATTTTTAGTTTATTCTCAGTCACTTCTATTTTTGCTTTTAAATAATAAGCCTTTTTTTTTTTAAAAGTATCATGCCCATTTTGCTTTAAAAATTTCTATAAAATTATTAAGGGTGTTAAACTGCCCTAATCTTATGGGTGTAAAACCGACTTATTCTTAACTTTGACCCATTTTTGCTTAAGATAATGGCCGCCTGTCATGCGCTAGCGATCGGCGCGAACTTTTCCCGCCCAGCTGAGTGGAGATACTGTATTATCCTTTTCTATACTGTGCCGCTTATATGTACATATGTAGTACTAAATTATTCGGAAAAACAATAATTGTGTACGATATTCCGTGAAAGGGGAGGGGGTAGTGACGCAACTAAGGATTGCTGTAGCTCGGGGCGTAAGTTCATATACCGAATTAATAGACCTTATATGAGCTAAGACTGTGTAACCAAGGCCGTACGCAGAAGGTGATTGTGAAGGGGACACCAACCAAAAAAGTGGCGCCACCTTCAACAAACAACCCATCTTTCGAGCTCCTCTGTGTGGGATTCTATTTAGGTACTGGCTTTTAAATTGATTTTAACCAACACTTTGACAACAAGAGTCAATGATGACATCTAAAAGATAAAAAATTGGTCTATGGGGTAGTCATAACAAGAAAGGCGATATTGTAATTTTTTTAATTAAAAAGTACTCAACCAAAGGTTTTTAAAATTGCAGAATGTTTTGAGTACAAAAGACCTTAAAAAGAGAAATTAATTATCCACCATTTCCCTTTAATAAAAAATATTTTAAAGGTGCCTTAGCTGTTAATTTTGTAAGTTTAAAAGGTAGTCTTCTTCAAAGTTATACAGTAAGCCACGGGGGTGGGAATAAATTTAATTAAAATTCTGTGATTTGTTTTTTGATTAAATGCTGGAACACGTCTAATTTTGATTTTGGGCGCGATATTTATTTTTGGCTACGATTTTTTCGTATTAAAATTACCCAGCAAACGCTATTTGCCGGCAAGATACATTTTTCATATTGGCATTGATGCTAAAGCATTGGCAATTGGTGGCAATATTATGCCAACATCTAATACGCAATAAAAAGTTAACCCTAAATAAATACTCAATTGCCAATAAATTTTACATGCAGGCGAATTGTCGGCAAGCAGCTTTAATGCATATTTATACTTTTCAAACCATATTATTAACATTAGTATTTAACTAACATTGGAGCAATTTTTTTGATCTGTTTTATTTATAATGGCGGCTAAACAACATAATTTTATAGGAAATGGCCTTTTCCTAACATTTTATTGATACAAATCATGCAAATAAAAATTAAGTCAAACAAAATGTTTATTATGTACTTTTGAGAGAATAAAAATAAAATAATGGTAAAATTAGCCAGGTTAATTTCGACGATTTCGACCGAAGGTGATAAATTCAAATTCCCCGCTTAGCCGAAATACAAGATTTGACAATTTGACAGATGAGGCAACCTTGCTTTTGTTTGGCCGCCATGTGCAATTGTTTTCTACGTGGTTTTCTAGCTTTTTAGTTTCTTTTTTAAAGAAAAGAGTTTTTAGTAGGCATAATTAAGTGTATTCATTACCTAATTAGTGTGTGTTGTGTAATTAATTGGTGATGGCTAGTCAAGAAGGCGGGTTATTCAAGTAGACTGTTAGGATGCCATTATCCTAAACGCATTTTTTGCCAATAACTTATTAATGATGGATGCCATCATCCTAAACGCATTTTTTTGGCATAAGTTATTAATGATGGATGTCATCACATTATCTGCAACACGTGGCCTAATAACGGCCAATTGCCCACTTTCGCGTCTTTTGATATATTTTTACCAATGCCTTGCCATTAAAGAGTGTTGGCAATGCCAGTAAATTAAATGTACAACGCCGGCAAAAAGGTTATATGGGTATGTATCCAAGATGCAAAATGTAAATTCTTGCAATAAATTTAAAAACAAAAAACTAGATTTGTAAGCTAATTAAACCAAAACCTGATAAATAAACTAAGTCCGAGACGAACTGAAAACACTCTATAATAATTTCGAGAAAATTTATTTCTAAATTAAAAGCAATTCTCTTCATTCTAAGCGAGATTATTCCAGACCGCAGTTCTTTATTTATTTATGAGATTTTCTTCTTAATTAAATATGTATGGGATAGAGATTTAATTATTCGCAGTTCGTAATTAAAAAAAATATATACAGACTGTCCACAAATGGGGTTAACGAAAGGACAAATGGACCAAAAATTTCATTTTTCAAAAAAAAGTCATTCTTCATAAAAAATTTGCTTGTAACAAAAATAGGATTTACAAAGAGAAAAATGTTGAATATGTATACAGGGTTCCCAAAAACTTAAAAAATATATATGATTTTACAACAAGAGTAAACTACCTTCATTGTTCATTTTGAGGCAAAATGTCATAAGAAAAATTTATTTAGAATAATGTTTTTAATCGAAAACCACAATAATACAAAATTTTATTGAACTCCATAATTTGACGAAAATGCCTTGATCACATTCGTATACAGCTGAAAAATTGTTGTGTGAAAATTTGTAGAAATTTTTGGTCATTTTATTATAAAAATTTAAAATAAATAATTTTTGATAACTCCAAAATCAGTTATATAATTTTTTTGATACCCCTGTAAAATTAATAAAGTCATTTAAAATGCCATTCTAAATAAATTTTCTAAATGATATTTTGCTTAAAATGAAAAATAAAGGTAGTTTACTCTTGGAAAAATATCATGTTCTTTAAGTTTTTGCAAACCCTGTATACAAAATCAACATTTTCTATTCGTGAATCCAATGAAGAATAACTTTTTCTTGACAAATGATTTTTTTGTTCATGTTTCCTTTTGTTAACCCCATCTGTGGACAGTCTGTATAATATATACTACTTTGTATTTTACACTAATGTTAAAAAATTTTCTCCTGCTTTACTGAGAAATTACCTCCTAAAGTTTGTTGGTAAAGTTTCTGGAAACCCTGTATATGATGATCTTTAACGGGTGGTCTTGTAATACTCAAAAGAGAAAATTAAATGCATTTTGATTTAAAAGTAAATTTTATGCAATTAGCGCATAATTTAGTTTAATCAAAACATACTAAAATTACATTTTTTTAAATATTTGAGTCTCTTATATTTTAACACATACCAGATCACCATTATAAAGAAATCCTCAGTGGTTAAAAAAGGCAATAAACCACAATGTCGTTGAAGTGTAAAACTTCCGAGACGTGCTTTCATTCCTTAAAGTGGAAAAAAGAGAAAATTACCGATGAGTGGAGAAATACAGACATGATTTACACGCTGCTCATAACCCCTCCTGTTGACATTGTCGTCTGCAGAAAAGCCGCATAATATTTTTGTAAAGACAGTAGGATTAAGGATTTACCTCTTTTTGTTCAATGGTTTGTATCATCTAACCATAGAGGGTGATGCGGTTTTTAAAATGGCTATATTTTCTAAATCACGGCAAATATTAAAAACTAAAAAATACCGTTTAAATAAAATCAGGGGGAATATAAATGACTTATTTTTCCTAACACCTTTATAAACTGCACCCCATTCACTTTAAAATCTTAAAGGGCACAAACACCCCTTATGTGGCACCTCTCTGGAAAGCTTATGAAAAATGCTTTTCGTTGGTCATAATAAGGTAGGGGTTAAATCAAGTACTACCCTTAAATTTTAGAAAAATCATAATAAAGTATACCAGAAAATGTCCATACAAATCAATAGAACCTTAATTAAAAATAAATAATAAATTAAAATAATACTCCCTGTTGCACTTAACCGAGCTCATAAAGTTTTTTTTTATCTTTGGATAATCCACGAAGGCTGAAAGCCTAAATATTAACTTACCGTGGGTGTCTTAAGCAAGGTAAGAGGATAATTTTATGTTTCCTATGTAAATACCTAAGAGTTTGCGAGTTAATGGATTTCTCCATTACTTTACAAAGCATTGAGAGGAGTGAAATGGGTCTATAGTTGGATGGAAGAGATTTAGATCCTTTCTTGGGAATAGGCTGGACACGTGCAGCTCTTTAGCTTTCTGAAAAAATACCCGTGTCATAAGAAATTCGAAAGAGCCTGGTTAAAATAGGTGCAAGTTCAGGAGCACATTTTTTTAAAACGATTGCTGGTATTCCATCTAGCCCAGACGATTTCTTGGTGTTTAGAGAAGAAAGGATACACTTAATGTGTTTTACCTTAAAAATAATAATAATAATATAAAAATAGTTGGAATTGGATGATTGACAGGTGGATGAAGGGTTGAATTGGCAGCAAATTGTTTAGCAAATAGTTCGGCCTTTCCTTTAGATGTAGAAATAATTTCATCTTCCAAAGTTAATGGTGGAAAAGAACTCGTAAAGTAATTTCTACTGATGTTTTTGGTAAAGGACCAGAAGGATTTGCTGCCATTTGAGCAAAAAGTACTTTGTGTTTAAACTATAATTTGGCACTCTAGAAAATAGGTATAAACCGGGAGGAGCTATAATAAGGTTGGTAAGAGAGTTACTGACTACCAAGATTTCGGCTGCTCTGCCTTGAGGGTCAGTTTTTAAAAAGCCAAGGCCAGTCCTTATTATGGACATTGAAATCGCCAAGCACGAAAGTTCTGATTAGTTCTGTTGTTTAAGCGCTCAGCAACAAAAACCAGTTGCTATTAGTTTTTTCTCGACCAAATTTAGAAAGAGAATTAATAAGAACTAACCATAACTTTTAATGGAGTTGGATTAGCTCTACTGGAAGTATTACTTTAATTTATTAATAATTTTTAATTATTTTTTAAATAATTTAATTGGAAATTTTCTGGCATTCCTTATGGATAATAGAGTATGATTTTTCTAAAATTTAAGGGTAGTATTTGATTTTACCCGAACTATTTTATGACCAACAAAAAGCATTTTTCATAAGCTTTTAAGAGAGGTGCTACATAAGGGGTATTTCCACTTAAGATTTTTAAGTGACTGGGACATATCTCAGCAATTGATAATAACTAAATTTTTAAAATTTAGAGTCTTACCAAATTTCCTTTAAAATGCCAAAACGTGTGGCGCAAAACTGAGAAATCTGGCAACAAAGTCGATATCACAACTATACTTGCCCAGAAATCTCTTAATACCGAATTTTGTAAAGCAGCTTAAGCAGTTTTGGGCATATTTGAGCGCATTTGTACTTTTTTCCAGAATGTGGTGTGAGCAGGGAAAACTAAAATTTTTTCAATTTGTAGACTTATTAAATTGAGCTTGCGCAATTTATGGCGATTAACACAAATGAAATATTTAATTTAATAAAAAAAAAAGAAAATACGTGTAGCACAAAATGGGAAAATTTATCAATGGTGTCAATGTCACTGTCAAATTCTTTGTGCCCGATACCTTTTAGATACCTTCTAAATTTCGTAAATGCTGCATATGCGGTTTATAGGACATTATGTTAAATTTTAATGGCCAGTTTCACAATATTTGGTTAACACCAACCATAGGTTTGTTACCATAGAAACAACGAAATACCGAAATGTGATTGGTGTTGCCAAAATAGTTAATTCAAAAGTGATGGTAACCATATATTGTGAAACCGGGCATAAGAGTTGTAGTACTTTTCACTTATCCAGACTACAAAATATGTTTGCTACTGTAATCATTTTATGACAGTTCGGTAATTATTTACAAACCGGACACCTCACAGATTTTAATGATTTTTCCCCTTCTTTTGCACTCAGTTCCTAAGTTTTCTGCTAAATTGGTACTTAATATTTGATTTCCACCTCTAAAAACCCCATTTTCCTATTTATTTTACCCATTTGTTCCATATAATTGTTATACTTCACTTAAAATCGCAGTAGCCTAGGCGTCGCCAAGGCTACTGCGATCGAAATAATTGAAAATGAGCTTTGCAATTTTATGGAATATACGGGTGAAATGAATAGAAAAATGGGGTTCTTAGAGGTCGAAATCAAATATTGAGTACCAATTTAGCTTTTAATCAAAAATTGACTGCAAAAAGAAGGGAAGAAATAGTAAATTCAGGTTAGTTTTGGTTATCAAGTCTGATGATAAATATCTCGAGAACAAAATGAGTCTGATTAAAAGTCCTATATACCAAATTTATTTAGAATCGGTGAGGCGTTCAGTTTGTTAATAATTACCGATAGTTCCAACCCATCTATGTGTAATAGATTGCAAATTAAAATAAATGGTAAAGTATTACGACAATCCGCAATTGAAAAATCTAAGACAATATATAAAAAGTGTGTTTATTATGTCTATTTATTTCCACTCATCGGTAACTTTCCAGTTTTTTTACACTTTAAAAGATAAGAGCACGGCTGTGCTTATTGCCTTTTTTCATCGTCGAGAACTCCTTAATAATGCTAATCTTATTATAAAAACCCGAACAATGCCCGATATTATTTTTAAGGTAAACACATTAAGCGTATCCGTTCTTCTCTTGATACCAAGAAATCGTCTGGGCTGGATGATATACCAGCAGTCGTTTAAAAAAAGTGCTCCAGAACTGACACCCATCTTAACTCGGCTCTTTCGAATTTCTTACGACACAGGTATTTTTCCTTGCATGTGTTTAACCTATTCCCAAGAAAGGATCTAAATCTTTTTCATCTAACTATAGACCAATCTCACTTCTCTCAGTTCTTTGTAAAGTAATGGAGCAATTCGTTAATTTACAAATCCTTAAGTATTTAGAAAAGCACAAAATTTTGCACGACAGGCCGTAAGGATTTCACCACAAAAATCGTATTATCGTATATTCGTATCACACTGCTGGAATAGGTCTCTTAAGTTTCTAGATGAGACTCCGATCGTTGCTCTTGATATATCCGAAGCAGTTGACCAGGTCTGGAATGCCGCGGTCTTTTATGAACTTCCCTCCTATGGTCTCTCAACTAAAAGTTGTACTTGGCTCTCTAGTTATCTTTCTGATCGATGTATATCAGTTATTGTGAATGGCCACTCTTCAAGCTTTCACCAAGTAAATGCTGGAGTGCCTTAGGGCTCAGTACTGGCACCAACATTGTTTCTTTAACTCATCAACTACCTTTTCTTGTCCACAACTAATTCCATTCACAATTTTGCCGACAATAGTCATACCAGTTTTCAGGTTCCTAAACCAATCTCTAAACCTTATTTGGTGAGCAAACGAGAAGCGATACAGATATCTCTTTCACAGGACCTGAAGTTAATATTGGATTAGGGCGCCAAAAATCTTGTCCATTTTAATGCATCCAAAATGAATTTCTAACAGCCTGTATACAACAAAGTTTTTATGAACTTATAATATTCTAAACAGGAAATATCCCGCATTTTCCTGTATTGCCCTGGCATAATGAATAATGACCAAATCATAATTATATTGTCCCTAACATGTACAGAATATGTTTGGTACTGTAATCTTTTATTACAGCTTCAACTCATCTATATGTAATAGAAAGCAAATTAAAAAAAAAAGGAAGATATTACAATATTCTGCAATTGACAAATCTAAGACAATATATCAGACGTGTATTTATTATGTCTATTTATCTCCACTCATCCGTAACTTTTCACTTTTTTCCATTTTAAGAGATAAGAGCACGTCTCGAAAGTTTTACACTTTACAGTAATAATTCGACTTACGCAAATTCGGAATTTCGCGATTAGTCAAGGTCAAGCGGTGGCGTTTGTTTGTGACACTCCTCCCCGGCACCCGCATTATTATTCGTTCAGCTTACAACAGGCACAGACCTGTAGTGCGGTAGGTACTTAAGTATAAGTTACGATTTTGTGTTGTGCGTTTTGCGATAACCTGAGATATTTACTTAGTACTATGGCATCCAAACGATGTGATCTGGCATTGTAAATTAACGAAGAAGTTTGATCTACCGGAATCGACGGTCAGATCTATTTCATACAAATTTATTTCCTAAATTATTGTTTTATTTAGTGTCCGGTCCCAATTAAACATACTTTGTATGTCTTTATATGCAAAATTGTAACCCGACTTACGCGAATTCGACTTACGCGGATAGCGCTCGGTCCCAGCTATCGCGTAAGTCCGGGGTATTACTATACATTGTGGTTTATTGCCTTTTTTATTATAGAAAATAGCCAAGAATATAAAGAGCCCGAACAATAGCAAATGTTAATCCGAGGCAGCGATCAAAAAAATCTTTTAGCATAAATAGAACTAACCAGAACTGCCCAAAATTAACCAGAGAGTGTAATAAACTATATATATTTTTTAAAGTTTTCATTCTAGCTGATCATGACTTTAAAACAAACAACATAATATTCCGGGAGGTAGCAATGTCGGGAAAACAAGAATTTTATCGGTTAGCTGATTTTTGATCCCTCCTCTTTCGGGTGGATCCTCGACTGTCTGGCTGGCGATTGCGTTGGCGCCCAGATGGGACCTTGAAATTTAGAGCTGTCACTGATATTTCAAAAAATTCAGACTTTGGTTAAATATTATCTTTCCAAGTTTCATCAACATATACTGATCGGTTCAGAAATTAGAAGGGGGCGACTGTATAATTAGCAATTATAAAAGTGCCTGGCAATGAAAAAAATATGTTTGGTAAACCTAACTTAAAACAAAAATTTGAAAATTAGGTTTCCTTAAATGTTTTAAAAACCTTGGATTAGTACCTGTACAGGTAGGATCCGAACTAATAAACTCAACCACTACCATCAGCCAGACAGCCCAGGGTCTAATCAGAAGAGAAAGGAGAACAGCACATCAAAAAATTAGCTGACCTAAAATTCTTTTTCGAAAACGTTGCTACCTCCTATACTTTAACATTTATTTTGAATTCTCTTCTTCAATAAACTTAGATTTTTTAAATTTCTAAAATGGAATATTAAAATGCGCAAAATTTGCCCCAATTTTACCAGCAGTGTATCTCTTACCGTTTTTTGACATCCCTATATTGTGCTTTAAATTTTAAACAACCTGTATACGAAAAAAGGGTTTAAGAACTGATAGTATTTTTTAAACTTGTTTTTTTGTACCCAAGAGATTTGCAGAATTTTTCCGGATACCCTGTATTGCCCTGGCATTATAAATAATGACCAACCTGTATAAGGGGTATATAAGTTTTAATAATTTAAATGTTTATTTAATTATTTTGATATTGAAAAATCACATCTTAAAGTAAGACTTGAAACCGGCAAGGAAAATCTCTAGGTCATGAAATAAACGGGTAAGATCGTGCACGTGCTGATACATCAAATAGCTGAGTTCAACTTTGCATATAAACACAAAGTTACTCAAAAATGGGAGAATCAAGAAAGGGGAGAAGACGAAATTAGAAAGATTAGAAAAGATATAAGAAAAAGTAGTGAAATTAAGTAAAGAGTTAAAGTTTTAGTTAAGCCTGTACGGGCTACCCCTAGTGGGGGTATGCCCGTACTAAGTTAGGTTGGTTTAATTAAAAATACCGAAATAGTTTTTATGATCCACCGGCTCAATGGTTCCAGAAGATAGTTCCATATGGTATATTAGTCCCAGTGACGTAAAGTGACTCCACAATTCCAAAATGTACGTCACAATATGTTTGCTACTGTAATTATTTTATCACAGTTTCAACCAATCTACATGTAATAGATTGCAAATTACAAAAAAAATGGTAAGGTATTACGACATTCTGCAATTGACAAATCTAAGACAATATGTAAGAAATGTGTTTATTATGTCTATTTATCTCCACTCATCGGTAACTTTCCACTTTAAGAGATAAGAGCACGTCTCGGAAGTTTTACTTCAAGTACATTGTGGTTTATTGCCTTTTTCCATCGTCGAGAACTCCTTAATAATGCTGATCTTTTAAAGATCAGGCATGCGTTAGTTACAGCCGAGAATATAAAGAGCCCGAACAATAACAAATGTTAATCCGAGGCAGCGATCAAAAGGATTAATTCAGCAGAACGAGATTATATCTTTGTTTCAGCGAATTCGGAAACTTATTATTGTTTGAAAAATATCGTCTGAAGTCTTAATAGCTTTATCGGATTCGCTTTAAAGAAAAGATATATTTTGGGTAAAATATACAGACGAGTGAAACATAAATAATGCATTCTTTCTAAGGGAGTGTAGTGTTGAAAAGAGGTAAGAGGTATTTAAAGATAACAGTTCGACTGGTAAAGTGAAAAGATGCTCTGTAGTGTAATTTACGTTACAGTCAAGTATTTTTACTTAAACAGCAAATTCTCCCTTAAAAACAAGTAATGAAGTTGGGTGTGGTTTGAAATCCACCTCTGCATAATATTTTCCAAATGTTAAGGGAATAGGCCGTGATAGTGACATTGGGTTGTGTGAAAGGTGGTGTAAAATGCAATAAATAATTGCATTAAGAATAATATTAGCAGACCGACGAAATTACAGTCCAATTTACAGGTACCAATTAATGGTAGGGGAGGTCTGGGAAACTCCGCTCACTTAAGCAAATTTAAATATTGTGAAGTGTCAGTATAGTATAAGTCCGGATTAAAAAGGCGTTGATTGACTATGTCAATTCAAAAAAATACATCAACCTGCATCCAAAACGTTTTTCGACGACTAAAGGATTAAATGCAGTTTCACAGAGCGCAAATGATTTATTATTTCAGCTTTAATGACTGTACTGAGCGACAAACTCGGCGCTTTACTATGTACGCATGCATTTGATTTTACGCGTTTAATTTTGACGCCATGTCGCGCTGTTTGCTCGCCGCTATTTTCGTCGCTCCACTATGTTTCCAGCCTTAAAAGTTAAAGAATGTAAGTAACTGTTTTCAAGATTTTAGCGTTTTAACACAAAATACTTTGCACACAGCGATTCTTACAAAGTAGACCTTTTTGAATCATATGTCAGGGTTAATTTATACAGGGTACCCGGAAAAGTAATGTAAATTAGGGGTGATAAACTGAGCCAAAATAATGTTATTACCTTATATAAAAAAATCTATCGCTCTTCGTTGAGTAGTTATTTACTTTCGAAGTAAAAATAAAAAACACTTTTTTAATTCTACCTTTTAAACTGTTGTTACAGTACTAATAATATTTGGGCAACTAAAGAGACTTTATTGTATTTTTTATTTTATGTTTGCATTTTTGACAGCGGTAAGAAATTTTACCTTTTGCTTTAACCTTTTGATTTATTTATCTTTTTTCTACAAAAAAGGTATACCTTAGTTGAAACACTGGCGTAGATAAGAAGGGGAAGTAAAGGGGTCATTTCCTCCCTCTTGAGAAGATTAAAAAATGTTTAATAAGGTTATTAGAAATGAGCTTGTGAAGCGAGATTTGTAAGTTATCTACGCCACTTTAAATATTTTGTATCGTTCATCAAAAAACACATTTTACATCAGGCATGGTAGCATTTCATATGTATTTTTTAAATTAATAAAATATGGGGAAATTTTGTAAACAGTGTTTATGTTAATAAGCTTCTTAAACATTCTAGTATATATAAATTCATTTTTTTTAAATAAATATACTTTTTTTCTTTATTGACGATTTATATAGGTGTATTTTTTAATTACATAAAATGCTGCTATGTCTTTATTTAAAATTTAATTTTATGAAGAACTGGAATAAAACGGTCAAAGAAAAATGTAAAATTTGTCACCTTTATAAAAAATTCCTTTTTTGGACACTACTTTGACGCTCTATATATTTTTTAATATCAACTTTTGAGCATAGGCATGTTTTGTTAAATCTTAAGGTACGTATCCACCAAAGCAACAATGAGGAACTTTTTTGTTTATGTTGCATGTTTCCAAAATGTTCCTATAAAGCCATGTATAGACTTGGATACAATCGGAACAACATTGTCGGCCGACTGTATCTTGTTCAAAAAAAAAAATCCATGGCCAACATTTGCAGATACAAGTGTTTCGCGTCCACACTAGTTTTAAAGCTCGTACAAACCTGCTAAAGTTTTCCATATAAAATGAAAAACAGGCAACTTGCCGATTCCTTGGATGAAAACGCCCACCGATGTTGCCATGGCGTTTGCAACAAGTCACCCGACCGATGTGCAACATTCAAGATACAGTCGGCCAACAAATGTTTTCACGATTGTATCCAAGTCTGTACGTGGCTTAAGTTGGTCATTGTTGTAGCAACAAAATAAAAATGTTTATATATGTTTCGTGTTTTCATTTCAAGTCGATGAGATCAAAGGAAAAGTAGAAACAAGTAGGAACAAATTTAGTTGTTGCTTCGGTGGAGACATTCAGTTCGCAAAGTTGACAATGTGTAAAGTAAAAAACGATAAACAAAACTAAAAATCTTTCAGATTTCAGTTGTTTTAGTGAAGGCAAAGAGTTGAAACTTGTTGACATTTGTTCCGCAATTTGGAAACACAAAGAAACATTTAGTAACAAAAAGTTTCTCATTGTTGCTTTGGTGGTACGTACTTTTATATTTTGGCATAAGAAATCTATGGTTTTCCTATGTGGCATTAGAGACATTTTACACCTCTTAAAATAACATACGTTTTTGGCCTCCTTATGGTTATCGTTATTAAACATAACGATTACGGCAGCAGTTTTAGACAGAGATTTTGCAGCCTCTTTTAAGAAATATATCTTGCGTCTGCGCTTTCGACACATAACCTTATTTTTGCCTGTGGTTCACCCATTTTAAAGTTAACGAAAAATCAGTATTTACTTTTATTCTTCATAAGATACAAATTCATATTTAAATATATGGAAACACTTCTGTTGATTTCGTTTTTTAAAGTAGATACAAACCATACAGTATAAGCAAAACACAAAAAGTAAGGTTAGGTTTGGTAGTAGAATAAAAAGCAAGTGTGCCAGATTGTAACATCTAAGTTAATTACTGATTTAGAATATCCGTAAAAGTGCAAGTCCGTTTTAATTTCTTAACACTATTTGATTTTTATTACTGCTACAGATTTTTCGCTATTTAGAGCCTAGGTATAAATGATATTTTAATTAATACGGCATTAAAAATTTAACCTTTTAAATAATTGATATTAAAATTTCTACAATCCGGCAACTACGCAGTTTAACAATAACGATAACGATAACGATAAGCTCTTCGGTATTCATCCGTAATTAAAGGAGTCCGGTATGGTTAATAACGATAACGGATCATGTTTGCGTTACTGCGCAATCTCAGAATAACGTTAACCACAACGGAATTGCAAAATAAGGGGTGCAAAATGTCTCTATTATTAAGGGGTCACCCTGTATTGTAAATTTTATGTGGATAAAAAATAAACATGCGTATTTTTAATTGGTTTTATTTTTACATAATCATATATTACATTTTGGCAATTTACATTAAAATATCTCTATAAAGCATACAATTGACGACTAAGACATTCGTATATTAGTATTTTTACTTTCCTCTAATAAAAATTAAAAATATGGTTAATTGTTTAAACATCCTGCATTAATTTTTCAGGAAATATTTGTAGTGCATAAAATACTTATAACAAAAAAGTAAATACTTTATAATAAATTTTTAATTTTTATTATAGGAAACTTCATCTTGTTTGCAAGCACCAATGTTTTATGTGGGTTTTTGTTTAAAAATTTTAAATAAAAATACAATTTTGATTCTAATAAAGTCTTTTATAAGTAAAGGCTGGTATTTTTAATAATCAAAATATGTACCTCCATAATAAAGTTTCTACATTATTAAATGTAACGAACAATTTTATTTTTGCTGCTACTCGTATATGAATTAACAGCTTATTTGTGCTATAAAAATCGTTTAAAACCATCATAACATTTAGTTCAATTTTTAATACTGGGAATTACAAAATGCTGTCAGAAAATTGAAGAATAAAATCTACTTTAAAAATGTAAAAAAGTTCATATTCATATTAGCCCACATGATTCCTTTCCATGATACGGGGTGTTCAAACTATTCCATCTTTAACATTTTATTTATTATTGATCAAAATCCTTATGATACACGCAAATATATTATTGTATAGTCAGATTAAAATATACAAAATTGTTTTTTAAAACACTCCTATCAGTGGTGTTAGTGCTTTCAATCCTAAGTTTATCGAAAAAACTGGACGCCACTGGTTTTTGCGTAGCAGTGTAGCTTTCTTATACCCAGATCAATTCTGCTACAAAAAGTGCCTTTAAGATTTTTATTTCATCTGTGTGGTTTATTTTAATTTAAGCAGTAATTTCTTGGGATAAAGAATATTACATTTTAAGTTTAAATTCATTGCTGAAAATGGCCTTTTTTGTGCTTGTTGTGTTAGTATTAAGGCGACCTTAAATATTGTATTTACATGTGTTTTAAAACTTATTTTTTACTAACCAGAACTAACCAAAACTTATTTTAAAATTTTAACGTATTTTTGATAAATGTTAAATAAATTATTAAACGCAAAAAAGGTAAAAGACATCGTATCATGAAAACTGAAAATTTTCGGACCAAATTTATATGTTTTTTTTTCTTTAATGGACGTAAAATCTGTCCTTACATTGTTTAAATATCATTCTGTCACACCCTAGACTAGTCTTGTAACTCTACCGACAAACTTTAAGAAGTGACTATACAATGAAAATTAGGAAAACATGTTCTAAACGTCTTGCTTTCTGAACCATGAGATGTTAAAAATTAAAAAATATACAGGGTGTTTCTTTAAACTTATGCTAATATTAAAGGGGACTCATAAAAGAAAACTTTATATGAATATACGCCCTAATCGTCTTGACTTTTGAGATACATGGTGTTAAAATCTTTAAAAAACTAAAAAAATTCGAAAACACTTATTTTAGTAAAAATTGTTATATTGAATATAAACCATTTTTAAATAGGTATTTATTATGTTTGTTATATAATTGCTAATAAAAATTATAAAACATAATTTTTAAAATGAAAAGATCCCGAAATGCTTCTTTTATGATCTAAAAATATGCAATTAAGTAAGTTTATTTTTTTTCTTCTAAACTAAACACGATACGGAAAAAAATGGGAGACAATAAAGCTGTGTTTTTATTTATTTAATTTTAAGAAAACACAAAAAAGTAAACAAACATTTACACAGTCAGTGGCGTACCGTTTTTTGTTAGAAATATTCCTTCAGTTGCCTCTCGAGACGCCACTGGACTTATTAAATGTAATTAAGTTTGTGGTCAATTACCATCTTAATGCCATTAATAATATTGCCAAATTCAAACAAAATTGGATAAAGGATAGTTAGGATATTTTAAAAAATAGATTTTTTTTAGAAATTTCTACTTAAGTTCGCACCATATGGAAAACTTTTTTATTATTAATTTTACGAAAAAAGGTATTCTTTATAAAAAGTTCTGCATGGCCCAAAACCTAAAATGCAATCATCAGATATTAGTTTTTGCAGTGGTAAACTATTAATAAAGAATAACTTTTTTAGTAAAATTAATAATAAAAAAATTTTTCATATGGTGCGAACTTAAGTAGTATATTCAAGGAAAGTTTTTTTCAAATGTGTCCAAGAATCACGCCCTTAAATATTAGCATGTCTTTAGGGGACATCCTGTATGTTTGTTACCTATTTTTGGAATTAATTTTATACCAATTTTATTATTTTTTAAAAAATTGGAAAATTTCTTATTCATCAAATTACATTTTTGTACAACCGGGCGTAAAACTGCATTTTTACGCCCTAGGGCAAGAAAGTATTAAAAACACCTGCATTTATAAATGAGGGCGTAAAATAGCACTTTATCGCCCTAGGGCAAAAAAAATCGCACGCAGTTAAAAATTTATAAAACAATGAAAAAATTAAAAAATGCTCCTTTTTCCATGGTAAAACAACAATTTATTTAATTAAACATATGTTAAAAGTATGCTGATTACAATTTCAAATATTAAGAGCTGGAAAATTTTCTCCTAACAACAGAAAATGTTTGTATATTAATTTCGGCCGTACAAAAAATATTGCTTGCACCTCTGGCGTAAAGCCCACTGCTGATTGTTTGTTCTTTCAGCCGCGGGCGTAAAAGTGCCATTTTACGCCCTTGGTACAAAAATAACTATTTTCGGCATAAAGGAAAAAACATTAACAGGTGAAGTTTACGAGGGCTTTGGGATAAATATTAAAAAGAATAGTACGCCATGGCATTTTTCTAAAATAAAAATATATATTTTTTTAATTCTTGCTTAGCTTGGAACAAATTTGATCTCCTGACTTTTTTATAAGATGTACAATTTTGACGTAAATAAATACAATCCTTTTCTCAGCATAATAATTTCGTATTTTATAGTTTATTTGTTATTTGTGAGTTTAAATATAAAGAAAATAATATTGCGTCTCTCTTGAGACGCGACCAAAAGGAATTTATTTTATTGGATTATGATAAAATAATTTCGTCCGGAAGCCTTTGAACCTTTATTTGGTGTTTGCAACCTTTTCTGCATAGTAAGTATTTTTTTAAACCTAAATTAAAATAATTATTTTATGTTAAATATTTCATTAATTTATTTATTTTAAAGGAATCTTATGTTAGATGTACATGAAAAGACGGTGGCGTTCATTTTTATCTCAATAATATTAGCTGTTGTGCCCACTGAGACGCTACTGGACCCAATAAAGTCAATTTAATTAAAGCTTTACAAACGCTTTATTAAGTAAAACAAAAATAACCAAAATTCAACCAAATCGGTTTAAGGGTATTTAAGATATTTAATGAAATACCATTTGTTTTTTAAATTAACCCCTGTATCTCCGAAATGAAGCAAGTCCGGAAATATGTTTATAAGAACTTTTCTTCATCAAATGATATAAGAAATCACCCTTTGAAGTTTCGTGCCGCTGTTATAAAATATCTTTATCTTAATTTGGAAACAAGTCTTTTTAAGCCACCCTGTACATCTAACATACAATTACTTTTGTGGAAATGCATTTTCTTATCAAGCAGGACTCTTAATAAGGAAGCACTTTTTTCGTTAAGTTAATAATTAAAGTTTCCCATTTGGTAAGAACTTCCGAAGACACGCTTTACTATGCAAGTATATAAAAAGTTTAATTTTCATAAATTGTTTAATAAACTTTTTTATTCCTGAGAAAAGCCAAATATTATTTAGTTTAAATAATAATTTCGTATCGCTTGCAGTGTTGGGTCGAATACTGAAAATCGGTATTCGAATACAAGTACAAATACCGGAAAAAGAAAGTATTCGAATACCGAATATTTGAATACTTGGAAGAAAAAAGTATTTGAATACTCGGTATTCACGAACACCCGGAATCGGTATTCGAATACTGCAAAAAAACATTCGAAAACTAGACAATGAAAAAAAAACCGATGAATAAAAAACTTGAAGAGCAAAAAAAAAGCCTCACCTCATTACTTTTTCCCTACTTTTTGTTCCCTTTTGGTATTCTACTCGTGACAATTTTGGTATTCGAATACTGCTTACACATTCCAGTATTCGAATACTCGCAACGCCGGTATTCGAATACTCAAAAAAGTATTCGAAAAGAGAATCCCGAATACTAACCAAAAGGATTCTACCGAATACCAAACACACAAAAGTATTTGAATACTATTCGAATACCGGCAAAATGTATTTTGAATACTATTCAGAATACTGAGTATTCAAATACGACCCAACTCTTATCGCTAGTATCCAATTCTACAGTAAAAAATAATCTATTTTATTTGTTATTCAATATGGTTTATGGTTAATATTTCTTTACGCGAAATCCGTACATCAGATAAAAGTTAGTCAAGAAATTAAATTTGTTTCAGACTAAACGAGAATTTGAAAAAGTATTTTTATTTTAGAAAATGCAGTGGCGTACCATAGTTTTCGTAATACATTTTTACCCTAAACCTCGCATTGTCCACACTGGTAAATATTAATTGTTTTCTTGCATGCCGAAAAAATGTATTTTGATGCATAGAAGACGTCCCCCAAGTTTTTTAAAAATATTTAAATTGGCATAAAGGTTATTAAAAAACAATATTTATTTTAAAATTTGATGTATTTTTCCTAATATTCATTGGACACACTGTATAATACTTCAATATAATAAAGAGCAAATAAAAATATTTGTTAGTCCAAAAAAATATTGATATAGCCGTATTGACTGGTTTTAATCATAGAAAAAAAACGTTCTTTATTATAAAAAAAAACCGCAGCTGCTAATACATCTACTCCTGTTAATAAAGAAGTTTAGGTTTATTTAAGAATAACAGCCTTTAGTTATTAAATAATGGTTAAAATATACACCTATCTTTTAAAGAGGAAGAGTCCGACATTTTGTGCGAAGCAAATTATGCAAGTTTTTACACTTTTATATACTTAAAACTAAAACAGTAAAAAATAATTAAAAACAAAACAGGAAAATTTAAAGTTATACCCTTACATCTCTTTCTAGCCAATAAAGCTAGTAATTATATTATATTACGGAATATTTTTATGGAAGTTATAGACCGTGAGCCAGATGCAAAATTTGGTCAGTTATTCACTCTCAGTCCATAACTTGTAAAATGCTTTAAGAAGGTTGCACAATTGTACATAAATCGTTGTGAGCTACAGCTGCGTCTCCGGTGGTGAAATTGTACAGGGGGCTCCAAAAAAGAGATCCATATTAAACTTGTGTTTTTAAAATGTAACACCTTGTATATTAGCAACGATATATTATAAAATATATCTTTGATATTAGTTTAGTTTTTTGATTGTAGCATTAAAAACAAAGTAAATTTTTATCAGCGGTACCTATACCAGAAATCTAATTATTTTAAGATATTTAGGATTTTCAAAATTTTTTCGACAAATTCTTTTTTTAATATATCCTACCTAACTTACGCTTGACTTATATATATTATATTTATATTAGATTGCTAGAATATTAGGTGTACAATTACCTAGTTTTAAATTTTTTCTAAAAATCATACAGGGTGCCCAGAAAGTAATATTGAATAATATATTCATTTCTGAACACCATGTTTAAGTAAAAATTTAAATAAAGGTGATGGTTCAGTTCATATTCTAGCAATTTAACATAATATACAAAGTGAAGCATAAGCACGGGTAGGATATATTTTTTTAATCTTTGGACAAACCACGAAGGCCTGTACCGTGGGCGTCTTAAGCGAGGTAAGAGGGAGTTTGTAGACACGGGACTTAAATACTTGAAGATTTGGGGGAAAGGAAAGACCTCCGCCGGCAGCAGGTTCCACAATCTAGAAACTCTAGGGATAAAAGAACGAACAAAGTGAGAAGTTCGGGGCCTGTCCAGTTGGACCGTATAGGGATGCATACGCGCGGAACCACGAGTTTCTCTGTTGGGAACCGTGAGTGGAGGAACTATACTAGACAATTCTTCAGAGCAGAAGCCATGGAAGTACCTATAAAAAGCGATAAGTCCCCCCATATATTAAAATTTGATTTTTCTCAAGAATTTTTTAAAAATCCTTGCATTTTTAATATAGGTATTGCTGATATAATTTACTTTATTTTTATTGCTACAATCCAAAAACAAACTGATATACAGGATGATTCATTAATAAAAAAAAACAAGTTTATTATGGATATTTTTGGGAGCACCCGGTATAATTTAACCATCATCGCCGCAGCTGACGCTCACAACAATTCATGTACAACCCTCTTGAATCATTTTGCGAATTATGCAGTGGGAGGAAACTGTTCACGAAAATCTGTCGCTGGCTCACCGACCATTATAATGACTGGAATGAATATCATATAGGACTCGTATAAATTTCTGTGATGTCTTTGATTTAAATTTGTTACCATTATACCTATATGCATTTAACAATAAATTATTGTTTAGATGTCACATTCCCTAAAAAAACCATAAGAATCTTATTTTTATTTCATCATATCATATGATATAATGTTAAATTTTTGGCACTGGCTATACAACCGCCGGCGGCATTGCTCAATTATAAGAAGAAGACCTCCGTCTGGCAGTTTTATTTATTTACGTATATGAAATCCGCCGAAAATCTACATTACTTTGTTATTATCGGTGGTTTTTAATTATTTTATCTGTAAAAACCGCCGCGCCGTCCGGTGGTTATGCTGCGACCAAAATTTTAATTTTAAAAAATCACACTTACAAATAAATTTTCTTTTAAATACTTATTAAGAACCTCGGAAAAAACTTTGATGGTGTCAAATGTGTCTCCCATTTTCATTTTTGTTTACTGAAAAATGAAATATATATGTAATATTTTACCAAAAACACGCAAGAAAATTAAACGCTTACGACACAGCAAAATTAATTAATATTAAGGTTAGGTTAACTACCCAAGCAGCAAGCTGACGTCTTATTGACGTCTCTTTTTAGTCATTTTTGGTCACGTTTGGTCAGCAAAGACGTCATAGGATGACGACGAAATGACGTTTAATTGACCTCCCTAAGCCACAGACAAAAGACGTCCCGTTAATGACGTCTTTAAGATGACGAAAAATTGACGCTTATAGTTTTTTTTCTTAAAGCAAAAATGATACGATATTTTATTTAAAAATTGAATAAGGAAAAAACTCCTCACTGCATGCAATTTCCTTGCACTGCAAGGTCGCATCTCTCGGGACACTGTCCAACCTGGAGATCCAGATTTTTACACTAGCCGAAGATATTTTTTCAAAGCTAATTGAGATCAATAACCGCAGACCGGTCTCGAACAATTTTTTTCTAAATGGTACGATGTAGGCGATAAAAAGCGAAGATGTTGAATAAACATAGTAGTTTATTGTCCATTACGCCATCTATCGGTAGAGTTTTTTCCTATTTCGATTTTGTAAAATTATTAGCCTTATTTTTCTCCCATATGATATTTCGGTTGGATTTTGACACGAATCATATATTGTCACAAATTTTTTCTGACGGGTTTTCTAAACATGACGTCATTAGATTTTTATAAGCTAGTATAACAAAAAATGACGTCGAAAAGACGTCACTTCAACGCCGTCAAAAACACGTCATTAAAATGACGTCATAATTTTGGTCTGATGACGTCCTATGACCAAAAATGACTTAAAAATGACGTCATAATGATGTCAGCTTGCTGCTTGGGTATTATTCGACGATTTTTTAGTTTTTATAAGTATAGCCGCAGAACGGCAGCATCTACCGATAAAATAAGTGGATACCGCCGATAATAACAAATTCATTTAGATTTTCGGCGGCTTTTATATAAATATTTAGATAAAACCGCTGAACGGCGATTTTCTTCTTGTTTGTGCAATGCCGCCGGCGGTCCTTTAGCCAATGCCAATTTTTTTTATAGTCAGTTTGTGAACTTGTATTTACATTATTTACTAAATTTTTGTAATTGTGTCTGCCTATGCTTATTTTTTTATTATTATTTTATTATAAAATAGTTGTAAGTATTTTAAATTATTGCTAAAATTTTTATACACAGTTGATTTTTACTTATGTTAAAAAGAATGGCAATATTTACAAGTTCTAGGACAATTTTTGTAATAAGTAGATTAATAAATATTTAAATTATAAAACAAAAACCTATATACAGTATTCAAAAAATTAGTTGGGTACTAAAGTTTACACGGTGTTTTTTTTCACCCTTTCGGGGTCATCCCACCCAGGCCGACGACCGCCCCCTAGGTGGTGCACTGCAGCCTGAAGGCTTATTGTACCTTGACCCCTACTCCTTCCCATTCACACACCATTCATTCCATAACTTGGATGGTTGTTGCTCGGTCCGCATCCCCGAGCAGAACACCGTGTGCCGCCGGTCACCCATCCAAGTTATGGGCGCGCACTTCACTGCTTAACTCCGGAGATCGACGCTTGCCGATACAACCGGAGCAGCCACGAGCGCGCCTTTACACGGTTTTTAAAAAAATATATTCAATATAATTTCGCTTCTATGGCGTTAAGGTTTTTAGGGTCTTTAAAATTATTTTTTTCTTTTAAAAGAAAAGTGTGTCAAAATAAAATACACTTTTGCATTACTAGGTGGTCTATTGCTCGTGTCCTATTAAAAAAAAAAAAACTTATTGATAAAATTTAAAATAAAAACTCAAATCTTAGATAAGAAAAATTCTAAAAAAAATAGTCCTGATATAAAAATGCCGTAAAATATGGAATAGGGTAAATATTGCTAATATATCAAAATGTGACTAGAGTAGGTATACTATTTTAAAAAGAAAGGTAGGAATGCTTTAATCATAAAAAGTAAATTTTATAAAAGTAGTATATAATTTTTTGCATACTGTATTTTACATTAACACATATTTTAGCCTGTATTCTAAAATTTTAATAATAAAATAAACTAGTCCTATTATACATAGATTAAAAAACTATTGTTAGAAATATTAAAAAATTGTCTTTTGTACATAAAGCACATATATTTTATTGTAAGCATAACTACGTTGCTACAGATACAGAAAAATAATATTTATGGAAACTATTTTAATATGAATAAGATAAACAACTATAAACAAATAAAATGTGTCTAACGTTGCAGATTAAACAAAAGCATCGACCTTTAAAAATAACCTTGCTTTACGTTTTTAGTTTTAGGTTGATTAAAAGGTACTAAAAATGAAGACCTCGGTACAAAAACCAGGTAAGTCCAATTTTTATTAAAAATTACTTTTTTAAATATTCTAAATATTTATATCATTGCGGATCGTCTGGTGCTAATCTTATGTGAAATAAAATTAAATTTCACTTGCCTAGTGAAGTATCAGTAGCATTAATCAGGCAAGTCCAGAACAAACCTGCTTTTGCACTGAGGTAAATTTGTATGGGGGACGTCCATTAATCACGTGATGTTTTTTAACAAAATTTCGAACTCCCACCCGCCTAGTGATACTTGGTGAGGTTTTAAAATAACCCCTCCTCCCCATTCCTAATCACGTGTATTTTTTTGGTACAAAAAATATTATTATTATTTTTACAATATTATTTTTAAAGAAAAGCAAGTTTAATCAAATTTTATTTTAGAAAATAAAGAACCGTTATAAAAATATTCAGATAGACATTAAAATTGCAAGCTTTTGAAGAAAAAAATAAATACATGTCATTTCTTCCCTACACTCCCCTTTCCCCTAGTGATGTTAAGTGATTTTTTCCGAACTCTTTTCCCACCCTATTCAAGCCTTACGTGATTAATGGATGACCCCATAGGTGGGGACTTGTTTGAATCCAAATGGGTGGTCATGTGGTTCTCGCGTCGAGTGACGTTATGGGAGCCGGGAGCAAAGTCATTCTGCCGGCGCCCATATTTCAATATAGTGTTCAAGGCAAAAACTAGGTAATTTTTAACAAAAAAAAATAAATAAAAGTTTGGGTTTATGTTTTTTGTTTTATCATATTAATTACCTTTTTTATTACCTTCTCTATACCCTAAAATAAAATGATTTATTTTCCACATTTTAAAAAACAAAATATTTAGTTTTTTTAATTTACCAAAACTTTTTATAATGTGACTTACCTGGTTTTTGCACCGAGGTCTTCAATTATAAACTATAAAAAGGAAATATAAAGCATGTAAACTAATAAATAAGATATGGACAGGGTCACAAAACAACAAGTGAGCAGGGCCATCAAAATTTTAAAAATACATAGGACAATTATTTAAATATTAACAAATGAGATAATCAAAAAAATCGCAATTTTCTTTTTAAAATAATTAATTATATTGATTTTATATTTATTTTCAGTACCAGAAATTGTTTTTAACAAATTCTTTAATACATGTTTAAAAAAGAAATATGTTCTAGAATTTCCAATTAAGTTTTTGTAAAACTTGGCGTATAATTAAATTAATTCTGATCTCTTAAAAATAAAAACAAAATTATTTTAATTAAAACGTAAATTTATGAGCCGTTTTAAAATCAAACTTAAAAATTAATTAGATACCTCGTTACGAAAGTGTTAATATTAAATAGTGGTAGGGGAGCCCACGATGCTAAATGGAGATTCACTCGAGCGTTATAGAGACCTATTCGGTTGCAGAGCTTAGATGATAAGAAGAAAAAGTGTTATACAGGGTGTTTCCAAACAAATGCGAAACATTTTAGGAGGTGATTTTCACCAAAAAATAGGAAAAAAACTTCATAGGAACATATGTATTTCCTAAACATCTTAGTTTTTGAACTACGGGGTGTTAAATTTTTTAAAAATATTGTTTTTTTATATTAACTTTTATACTTATTCAAATATTTTTAAAAAATTTAAGAGACGCACCCTTTGCACCAGAGGACACTTTTTGCATTACAAGAAAAAATATATTTTTTTAACAGTGTCGTCTATGAGGGGTTTAAAGTAAATATTTTTGGAAAAATGGTACGCTACTGTATTTTTCTAAAATAAAAATCTTTTTGAATCCCCGTTTAGCTTAGAACAAATTTGATCTTTTGACTTTTTTGTTTGATGTACGGTTTTCGCGTAAACAAATAGAAACCATTTTTCGGCATGGTCAAATCCCTATCTAATTAAAGAATAAATAACTAAGGTTAATTTTTAATGTAGAATCTCATATTAGTTATATAAACTAACCATCCCTAAAATGGTTTTTATTGATTTACGCGAAAACCGTACATCCAACAAAAAAGTCAAGAAATTAAATTTCTTCTAAACTAAATAGGAATTTAAAATTGAATTAATGTTTTTAAAAAATGCAGTGGCTTGCTTATCTCTTATTAAAAAATATTTACCCTAAGCCCTCCATGGACGACACTGGTAAAACATATTTTTTCTAATAAGCCAAAAAATGCCGTCTGGTGCAAAGGGTCGTTCTCCCAAGTTTCTTTAAAGGATCTGAATGGGTATAAAAGTTATTACAAAAACAATATTTTTGTAAAAATTTTAACACCTCGTAGTTCAAAAACTTAGACGTTTAGAACATATGTTCATATAAAGTTTTTTTTTTTTTTTGGTGGAAAATCACCGCCTAAAATGTTTCGCATTTCTTTAAAAACACCCTGTATAATGTACATATGTATACCCTTTTATCAGTGGGGGAAGCGACTATAGATTTTTAATAAGTCAAAAAGTACTGTTATTATTTCCGCTTGAAGAAATAGTTTGGATCGTATTCGATTATATATTTTACGTTATCCTTAAATTATTTAAAAAAAAGTAGCCACGCTGACGTTTTTTTGCAACTTTGTTGCCCTCCGCTCTCTTAACGTCACTCTGAAATTTTCAGATTAGTGGAATATACGCCGTTTTGCATGTAATTAACTCATCCTATCTTAATCTGCCGCGCTGTAGTAAATCCCAAAATCCCCTCTTGGGCTCTCCTACTTTAGCATCTCTTTTTTACTTTAAATTTTACATTTTTTTCTGAAAATATATAATTAAGATTGCTTTTTACGTATTACTTAGGAATCTGCCTAGTTCGGCCCTTGCTGTTTTACTTTTTGAGATATTTCGAGTCTAATTTGCAGTTCTGCCACGGCGAAACAAGTTTTATACTGAATAAGGTAAATTTTGCCAAGTTTTAAAAAGTTGATGCTTATGCTTGCTGAGTTTCCAAATCGCTATTGTTAATATAGATAGTATTTAAACAAAAATAATTAAATTATAATTATTCGTACATAGTTTTGTAGCTTTTATAAAAACTAAGAAGGTTAAAGTTTATGGGAAAACTTTGGCTTTACAGCATATATTTAGTTAAAAGGTTTAATTTACACAAGACACTTTTGTTGTAAATTAAAGGTAAAAAAATTGGGTTTTATAAACTTAAATATTTCGCTATGTTTTGCCTCTAGTAACTGTTTACGACGTGATGTAGAATTTAAGTAATGTTTTTAAACTTCAAAATTTTTTATTGTTTGGTCATAAAGTAAAAATTGCGTCTTATTTAAAGATTAAAATTTTCAGTAATTTCCAGTTAAACCTAAAATCGAGAGAGCTTGTTATGTTTACATTATAATACACATACCGGGTGATTTTTAATGGGGTCAATTATTGGCTCCCCTAATTATTTTAGAGAAAAATTCTATTAAAGTTTATTGAAGAGCATGCCAATCTACGTCCATGGTAAAAACTTTAGATTTTTCGGTTAACCCGTTTTCAAGTTAGATGCTAATATATTTTTAAAAATTGTTACAGTATTATCGCCTCATATTTATGAACAATAATAAAAATACCAGTTGGCGTGACATAACGTTGTCATTTTGAAATTTATAGCTTTATTATTATCAAAAAATCGTAGAGCAAAAAGATTAACCATGAGTTATACTACTGAAGAAAAAGTATTGATGATTAAATGGTACTATCAAGAAAATAGTTACCAAAAGGTGTCAGACATATTCGCTGCTCAGTGTTCGAATGGACCGATACCCGGAAAATCAACAGTCGATAGGACTATCAAAAATTTTCTTAAATCTTAAGTTTATTTTCAACATGTTAATTATTGTAATAATATTAATAATTAATTGAAGCATGTAAATATTATAAATGTCATAAGTTCTTGAAATTTGTTACTCTAGTTTAGTTTAACTTAGCTTAATTCGTTTGTATAAATACAACTTTAATCTTTTCACTGTACGATTTTTTGATAATAATAAAGCACTAAATTTCAAAATGACAACGTTATGTCACGCTAACTGGTATTTTTATTGTTGTTCTTAAATATGAGGCGATAATAATGTAACAATTTTTAAAAATATATTAGCATCTAACTAGCAAACGGGTTAACCAAAAAATCTAGAGTTTTTACCATAGACGTAGATTTACATGCTCTTCAATAAACTTCAATAGAATTTTTCTCTAAAATAATTAGGGAGCCAATAATTAATCCCACTAAAAATTACATGGGATTTCCTATGTCCCGCTCGGCGATGCAATACCCGGTATAGGTTATTTAAATTAAAGATATGTTCTGTATTGGTTCGGCGGATTCATTCATTGTATGGTATTTATTTGGGTTCATCGGTACACGCCAAATTCCTTTTTCCGAAAACAAAATAAAGAAAAATACCTCAAAAAAAAAAACACTTAAATAGGAAATTAAAAAACTAAAAGTAAACGTTTCGGTGGCAAGTCTGTCACTGTTGTCAAAATAAAATTAAAATTAAACTTATATTTGGGTCTAAAATGTTTAAACTTAAGCTTTAATTTTCAGTATATCCTGAAAATCTTTTGATATTTAATGTCAAATTTCGTGTATTTTTGTTTTTTTTTTGGGAAGGGTGGTTTTCTAACTTTGCTAAATTGGTTATTTAATTTTATATACATGGTGTTCGTAAAGTGGTTCCAAACTGCTATGGTAGTCAAAGTAAGAAGAAACGTTTATATAAACAGAGGTTAGCAATTTTTTTCGTTCTTAAGATACACGGTGCTAAAATTTTTAAATAACCTTTTAATTTCAAAAACACATATTATAATAAAATTTGTTAGGTACAGATATAAAATTAATTAGATATTTGTTATCATTGTTACATAATTGTTACCGAATTACTAATTAAAAATTATAAAAGTTATTTTTCCTTTGTTTCTTTTATGGTTCAGGGATATGCAATGAAGTGGGTTTTATTAAAACAAATAAAGACACGATAAAAACTTAAGTCTAAAAAATATAGTTTTGTTAGCACAATCTAAAAATAATATAAAAAATATACACAATAAATAAAGTATATTTTTTTGTTAAAATACTCGTTTATGTGCAGCTCGAGATGCCATTGGATTTATTAAATTTAATTAAGTTACAAGTAAATAAACCCTTTAATATTTTTAAAAAGTATTTAAAATAACTTTTTTATGACCGTTACAAAAAAGCAGTTTCTTTAATAATTAACATGAAGGTAAAGTACTCAATTTTAGCACACTACATAAAGTGTTAAAAAAAGTAACTTTTTTCTTTTTTTTAACACTTTAAAGTTTTTTTAAACTTTGAATTAGTCTTTTATTTCAATGCCTACAACAATAGACTTAAATATCAATTTATGCAATGTAACAGTAAACGCGACATTTGGATGACTAAGAAATTGAAAAGGAATTTATACTGTTTTAGTATTATTTCTACAGAAGTAAGTCGATTTTCTAAAATTAAAACCATAGGCTTGCCGAAAAATCTGTATCTTCAAGATACCAAAACGGTAATAGATGCATTTGCAATTATATTATTGGATAAGTTGTTTTATTGTATTAATCATCGAATGTTTTAAAGTAGCACGACGTGTATGGTATAAAACTATTTTAAATGGATTATAATATTAAATTAGTAAATTCTCTCTAATAGCAGTAGGGAGAGATAGCCGTTTCACCATCCTCCGTCCTCCGGAGGAGCTTATTATCTCAAGATCTCTGACGTCATTCGAAATTTAGGAATCTTGCGCAACGCGTTATTTAGGGCGTGGTCCCTACTATCTGTCAAACCATAAGTGTCATCTGTCACCTGTCAAATGTCACCTGTCACCTGTCATATGTCAAAAATCACGTGACTTAGAAAATGGCCGCCATGCGTAGGATACTTGCGCTATGACCATAAATTGATTTGCGCAAACGCGAAAATTCCAAGTCATGCCGTTCGGGCGCTATCGGCTAAAATCGTTATTTAACCTTGATGGTGAGTCATTGGCGCGCGGTTTAAATTTTTTAAAAATAGTATTACGTCATACCTATCGAATAGCGAAAACCGCATGACTATCTTTAATATAGATTTGACATGCCATTTAATACGTAAATTTTTGTAACAACAAAAATAAAGAAGTGCACCTATGTCAATAAGAGTATATTGGACACATAAGGCGAGGCATGGGCAGCTACCTTTTGTTAAGATAAGTTGTCTGAGGCGCGGGACAGTGAGCCCTCGGCAAGAAAACAATATACTTGTGTTTAACGTACATTAGCACTGGGGCGCGTCTTACGCACCAGCTTCTTTATTAGTCCTTAATCCTAACAGCCGCCAATCGCCGTTCCCTGTTTCTCGTGCAACATTTTTTCCTTTCTCTGTTTCAAAATTCTCTTCGCCTTCGTCGTCTTTTCAATGCTCTTCCGGCACAATGCAGGCAAAGCGGATTTTACGGGAGATGCAGGCTAGGAAACTCCTCATCGATACCAAACGTCACTCTCGTGAATAACAATCCTCGCCGCTAGAGTAATGAAAGATGAGGAAGCCCATCGAGATGTTCCTGCAAATTTCCATTCCGCGTACAGCAATGGTCGCAGATCGCGAACCAAACGCTGTACCTGCGCTTGAACGAAAGTCTCAAGTGCCACAGCCAAGCTCACGCGCGACACATGCGTGCTCTCGTCACGTTACAAGAGTATCAATTTAATGGGAATACTTAAACGCTTTAGATCAAAGTAAAACTGAAATATTAAATCAAATCAATTGTTTGTAATGATAAAATATCAGACAGCCGACCGGTGCAATCTTTACTGATCGCGAGCTCGTTGACTTAGAGCGTAAATTCGCTAGATACAACAGAATGTTTTAGATTTAATGATTTTTGCCAAGTTATCAATGTTTCCTCTTTCTTTTGAATGCCTACGATAGACGATCACTCCTCTCGGACGACATATAATTAGTAATAGCGATGTTTCAAAAGTTTCTGAACATGAACAAAAATAAGCAACAGCAAAATAAACAGCTGAACAGCCCTGTATTTTGAAAATACGGCCCTGTATTTCAAATACGGCACCGTTTTTTGTATCATGGCACCGTTAAATACGGCACCGTTTTTTATATACCGTTTTTTGTAGTTGAATGGCAAATCGTTTTTTGTAATATACCGTTTTTAGGGAATATGGCACCGATGGCAATGTTTTGGGTAAGCACCGTTTTACCCGCGTTCATGCATGCCTCGATGCTGATATGCCGGGAACAATCACGCTGTCCGCCGTAAAATCATCATGCCGAAAATTATGCAATTTAGTTGCAGTTTAAACGCGTTAAAACACACCTAACCTAAATTCCCCATATAAGTGGTATTTTTCAACATATTCAGTAATTTTTACAACGGACTTAAGCGCGGGTGTGGGGGGCCTTAATTTCTAACATATCCGGCTTATCAAGTGACATACGTGACCTTGAAATTTAAAACGGTGCCGTATTTTAGAAAACGGTGCCGTATTTTAAAAAACGGTGCCGTATTTTAAAACGGTGCCGTATTTTAAAAACGGTGCCGTATTTTAAAAACGGTGCCGTATTTTAAATAACGGTGCCGTATTTTAAAAACGGTGCCGTATTTGAAAATACAGGGCCGTATTTTCAAAATACAGGGCTGTTCAGCTGTTTATTTTGCTGTTCATATTTAATTACCTGTTCATGTTTAGACTTTTGCGCAGGCGTCATAATTGTAAATACATATATTAGATAAGTCCAGAGAGACTTGGTCAGTCTGTCGTAGACATTCAAAGTGAAACATTGTGCTTAGCTTAAAAATCATTAAATCTATCCTAAAATGTCTGTTGTATCTAATACAGATTTCTACACACTCCTAAACATCAACGAAGTAAATCCTTTGTCTCCAAGTAAAGTTGCCGAGGATTACGAGCAATGCAATCAAGAATGGTATCATTTACTACTAAACGAAGTTGATTTTGGTTTAATGATAGGTTTGCCTGATCTAAAATGGTATTCATTGTGTCGATGTCATCTTGTAGCTGATGATGGAAGTACCGCGCATGAGCATATTCATGCCTTAATTCACTTTACGAATGGAAAAACAGTCTTAGCATTGAAAAAACGACTACAAAGACTTGGAAAAAGACTTCATTCCAAAACAACATTTAAGAAAATTTTGTGTTTGGATCATGCAATCGGCGTACTACGATACATTGCTTGTGCAGATGGTCAGAAACCTCTAAGACGAGATCTCGATGGTTTACAAGGAACTCCTCATGCTCATTACTCTAGAAAATGTTTTAACGAGGATTGGTTACATTCACGAGGAAAACAATGTGGCGCTGTTCGAGATGAAATATCAATAATTGCTTCAAATGGAGTTTCAGATATTTCAAAATACACATCTCCCTACGAACTTCATGAAAAATCCACTTGCCGTTGTGCCAGAGGCGATGAAGGCGTTAGAAAAAGGCAACAAGCTAATGAAAAACGAAGAGAATTTTACAAAACAGAAAAAGGACTTTCCATCAGGAAAATGTACAAAGAAAAACAAATTGAAAAGCAACGATTAATTAAACAACTGTTAGAGTTAGGACTAAATAAAAAGCTGAATTACAAAGAGAATCAATTGTAAGACTTATTAGTCTCTTGTAATTTAAGAATTAGTAGAATAAATAATGTACGTTAAAATAAATATATTGTTTTCTTGCCGAAATTTATCCTGTCCATATCAGACTTAGCCCATTATCTTTAACAAAATTCCCATATAAACGCTATGAGATTTTGTCCAATATATACTTAATTGTCCATAGGTTACTTCTTTGTCCATGTTTGACTACAAAATTTACATGTGTTTAAATGGCATGTCCAAGATCCTATGTTGACATCACCCAATGACGTAGCACCATCTTGTCGATATATTTAATAAACCACGTGTCTGCAACTAATGTCAATCAATAATATACCCTATTTCTAGGTTATGTCATTCGTAAGACGCTAAGATAAGTTTGAGGTTATGTTGACTAAAGTATATGACGTATGAAGCTAGCTTACGATCGTGGGGCCCCCTGGCTTAAACGAGGGCCCGGAGCCCAAGGCGTGGGGCCAAAGGCTTATCCGTATAAATTTAGGTTATGTCATTTCAATCAACGCCTTATTTCTAGGTTATATTGACATTATTTTTCGCTCATGCGTACTGCCTTATCTCATACTTGTAACCACTCGGTTCGCAAAATATGACAGGTGACAGCTGATAGGCGCCATTTTCTAAGTCACGTGATATTTGACAGATGACAGATTGACCACGCCCTAAATATGGAGTTGCGTAAGATTCCTAAATATGACGTCATAGATTGTGACATATGACAGGTGACAGATGACATTTGACAGATGGACCACGCCCTAAACAACGCGTTGCGCAAGATTCCTAAATTTTAAATGACGTCAGAGATTTTGACATATGACAGGTGACAGATGACATTTGACAGATTGACCACGCCCAAAATAACGCGTTGCGCAAGATTCCTAAATATGACACGCAGGCGCAGTACCCTAAAATATACGTCGCCCAAGATTCCGAGTAAAGGAGCTATGGGCAAGAGCCAGGAGCCTGGGCGAGTGCCACCTGAAGTTAGCGCCAGATTCTGGCATTCGCCCCTGGCATTTGCCCAGCTGTGATTCTTCTTCTTTTCCCAAGGTAACGCCATGACTACTAATAGCTGTTTATAGTTTAATATATTAATGTATGTATAAATAAAGTTTTTAAATGAATATTTTTTGTATATATTTTAATAGTAAATAACATAAATTTTGGCTAAAATATGGCATAACAGGTTAGATATTGGGTCTGTTCTACAAACTTTGTAAACTTCACATTGAAAAAACATACGTTTAAAAATGATTTACCAAAAAACTATTTATGGATGATGAAGTACCCAAAACGAAGAAATAAAGATAGGCGTCAGTACCATTTGTTTCGGAAAAAATGAGTGGGGGTAAACACGGTGCAGTGTTAACGCCCTATGTGTGGAGTTGGGAGTTTAGTCCGAGAAAGGAGCGACATCGAGCTTTTGAGCAGCTTACTGATACTGATAACATTTTTTAAAACTTATGTGGCTAACTTTATTCTAAATGTTTATTAATATTTCAAATGGCATCTGTCACCTGATCAAATTATCGCGATCCCTTGCAAGTAAAGGAACTTATCACTTACTTTTTCTAAACAAAATCCTTAATTAAAAAGTCATTATTTATAAATTATTCGAAAGTAAATATAGACTAAAAAACTTTTAAAACAAATACATACATATATTGTCTACAATAGGATGAGAAAAAATTACAATTTATATAAAAGATGTATCGACGCCTCTAGAGATTTTAATGGCCGCACTACTTCTTGGAAACGTCCTTAAAAGAAAATTGTGGTAATAAATAGGATTTTGCAAACTTCAACCCTACCTTGAGACGTGCTGTAAGAAACAAAAGACGGTTAATTCCATTTATCCATAGCTTTAAATTGACCGTATTAGTCTTAGCAAAACACTAAAATTAAAATAAAAAAACAGAGCAAAAGTGTATAAAAATAACATCTTATGTGTCATTGTATTCAGAATTCCATATACTATCGAAATAAGATAAAATATACCGATGCCATTTAAAATATGAAAATAGTTGGTATTTTCGGGTAACGTATTGGAAAACAAATGAATAGGTAGATCCATCATTGCACATTTACGTCAAATAACCAAATTTTATTTTCATATCTTAAAAGGTAAAAAAGTTATAAAAAAACACCTTTGAGAAAAACCCGGTATAAAAGAAGGATAAATATCGTAGAAACGAAATGTTTTTGTTTAGTATTTTTAATTTTATAATCATAAAAAAGTTCCCAACATTATTTTTGTTTCAAATTATTTTTACTCCAAGATATCTTTTATAGTGTAAGATGCTTTACCATGTCATCGACATCTTTCTCAGTGTATTAGCGCTAGTGTGTCAAATGTCAATACAAGGCGTTTGAGGTAACGAAATTCTGTACCTGCTACTTCAAAGGTGCCGGCGGTTATTGTCGCTTCTGTATATTGTTATTCTGGGCTTTAACCACTGCGTTGCTAAGGGAAAAACCAAAACATTATTGATTTAAATTAAAAAAAAAACAAAAAAATAAATATCTTAACCAAACACCAAATTAAAAAGTTTTTAAGGGGCGGTTTGTGATTTATGTGAATTATATTTTTATGACAGAACGTTTGGTTTAAAATTTTAAAACTTTTTATAAAAAACTGTAAATTCATATTGAAAAGAAAATTGTCTGGAAAATCTAAATCTTTTCTAATAAAATAGGGAGATGAATTTTAACTTTGAGTGAACGAACTGTAAAGATAGGAACGAAGTAGCATGGAAAATTTGTGTTTTATATTAAAAGGAAAACGAGTTGGCAGAAAAAGCTGAATTTTTATCCTTCCATACCTTTTTCCGGACATAATATTTTAATATCAGGATCGCTATTTCCGGTTTTTCTTTTTTTTAACTGTCTATATTGTAATATTTTTGTTAAATAAGGAAATAATTAAATGTTTTGCTTTTATATTTCTAACGTTTATTGCATTTTGTAAAAATGTATTTTCAATAATTCTTTTTTTCTTATTAAAATAAATTACCACCTAAATAGTTTAAAACATTATTACAATTCAAAACATTAAAAATGCACAATTCACTTTTTGTGACTTTTATTTAATAATTTCACTTTATAAAAACAAATTTTTATTTAAAAGATAAAAAGTCTAACATCGGAATAGCAAGCGATCTTTACCCATCTGTAAAGCGGATATTAAGTATGGTATTTAAACAAAGGTATCGCCATAGGGTTGCATAAAAAATTATGGGTCAAGGTTATGATTAATGAAAAAAAAATAAATTTTAAAACTTTTAAGTCTAAGTTTTTATTTTTTTATTAGTTATGACGGTACTTGTCTTTTGTTTTCCACTTTTATAAATTAGGCTATGGGTTTTTTTAAATTCGGAACTTGAAAATGACATAGTAGTTTTTAGGATATTCTGTATTAGTTAAAAATTTTATTAAAAAAGCAATAGAGTTTACGCCTTGGTGTAAGGTATACAATACCCTCCCCTTACCCATTTTAAATGTTGTTCTTTCATTCTTTACTTTATGCAATTACAAAACAATTACAAAAAACTCACTTTTCAATTCCATGACTTCTCGGACCAGCCCTGAGGGGGGCATATCATCATTAAATACCCAAAATGCCCATATTTGCCATTACATATGTGTAAAATACAAAGGATGTGGCATTAAAGAGGGGGCCATGGCTCCCATGCCCTCCCCTATGACCGCCCCTGGAAAACGTTTGGTTTTACAGGAAAATACGAGAGCCATTTTTTTCTAGATAATAGCATAATAAACAATTTTAATGATGGTTTTTATTGATCTTCGAGCCACAGGTTGCAAGATATTACCGAAAACCCGATTTTCTGGACCTTTATATATTTTTAAGCCGGCACGATGTCAATGTCGATTTTTACATCTTTATTAAAACGGCAAAATAAAGATGCATACTAAAATTTAGCTTACTTGGGCTTTTTTCGCAAATAAAACTTAAAATGACTGGACTAATTAGCATGTATTTAAAGAAGTGGGGGTATCATTATACGAGGGTGAGTAAAAATTAAAATATCTTTGTTTAAATATCATCTTCGATATAAAACTGTTTTTATCCGGTAAACAGATTAGTGAAAATAGCTTCCACGCTTCCTTTTCGGATTTAGTACTGTAAAGGAAAGCACCCTATTATTGACCACCTTAGCTATTTTGCTAAGGTTTGTTAAGGGTGTAGCTTTAGCCATAGGCGTGGCCAGGTACCAGCAGGAGGGGCAGCCGCCCCCTAGCTCTGGACAAGATAAATAATTTTTTGTTATTGTTAAAATTATACGTACATTGGAGGACTCCTAATTGCAGCAAAAAAAATTAAATGTATATTTATGAGCCTATTAACTACGACTTGACCTAAAATTAATCGTTAAAACTTATTTAACACATTTAATTTTTAAAAGCAAATGTATTAAAATATAACATGTGAGGTATTACATATACAATTAAAGAAAGATAAAATATATCAATAATGATATTTAAAATTTAAAAATATCAGTCATCTCCGGGTAAACTGGTAGTCATAGAAATAAATCAAGCAATGCACGTGTGCACCAGCGTACCCAGGCCCCTGGTAAGAGGGGCCCCCAAAAGTATCCCCCTTTTATCAGATCTCTTTTTACCTGAAGATTTTTTTTGGTTGTCAAAATTTTTTATTTAAAAAAAGTAACTACTGTAAAGTGAGGGGCCCCACTTGCAATTTAGCCCGGGTGTCTGTTACCTAAAGACTATTTTTTGGGTTGTCAACAATATAAGTTTTTCTTTGCCTGCCTTCCCCTATACAAATACCTGGCTATGCCCATACATTGGAGTTCATATCCTTACGTTTCAAAGCGTTCGAGAGTAATGTTCAGAAGTATGTGCTATTTACAAAAAAATAGATTTTTTTTTAAATTATGGTCTGGTAAAAAAATATAAACTTTAATTTAAAGTTTTTAAACCTGCGAAAACTTACATTTTATTAGGGCGTCGCTGTTTGTATAGACGTGACGTCACCCATAAACAGGGACAAGTTTAGCAAAAGTTGTTAGCATACAAAGCGGCTACGCTTCCTCCGGTAGGTGTATGCTCTAAAGGTACATCAAACGACAATCTTAAATTTGTGATATTGAACGCACTTCATCTACTTGTGACGTCATTTCTTCTGATTGGTGTTTTCGGGTTTATAGTCGGCTTTTTATTTTATAGATTTATTTTATAAAAACTAGTTATTAATTTTTACAACATTGTTAAAATAAATACGTTTTTACTATCCATAAATCTTATTGCATATAATAACAGTCATTTTTAAAAGTTGTCATCATGCCTATTCCCCTGATTTTTTAAATAAGTTGCCATTTTTAATGTCCTGTTCCATAATTAATTTACTTTTACTCCGAATATGGAAATCATTTTTCTGGTTTAATTTACAGTACGTAAGTTAGAGTCCGAGGGACCCTTTGAGCTTGGGGATTCCGGAGCACTCTGTCTAGCTTAACGTAGCTAGGACACTAATAAATAATAAAACAAACTTCATTTCACAATTAAATTTTTACTTCCACCGATGGACGGTTACAGTTAAAAAAGTTATATTTTAAAAACAAAGATTTTTATTTTCTTTATAATGAAAAATCAATTTAAAAAAATTGGTTCCCAAAAGTATTTTTTATAATTTATGCACGTCTAATTTAATAAATCTATTAAAAGTGAATCTGTCAAATCATCTGTTTGGTTCTAATAGTTCATATTTATTTGGAAGACATGTCACCTGTTCTAGAGGGTGATTAAACTTAAGTCAGCACTCTTGATAACTTCGTTATTATTAGACATATGAAGTCGGTTAAATTAGTAAGTTGTAGTATTTTTTTCACTAAATAATGTGCTGTCAACAGAAAAACAATTTAAGATCGGGTTTTTGGTTTATTGCCAAATATGTACGTTTTCTTAATTTAATACCTTGTATATTATATCACTATTGTAAAGATCTATAAAAGAGGTTAAAAAAGTTCATATGCGATATATCCAATTTTAATTAGTTATATTGCAGTTCCCTTCAATTATACTTTAAAGAGCTTTAAGAAAATACCACATTTGATATGTCTATCTCTTATAGTTTTATAAATATGGCCATCCAAATATAAAAATTATGTTTAATTTCCATTAAATCTTCTAACTACTCTACTCTAAGCTATCAGCACTAAGTTTAGAGTCGAAGATAAAATAGACATTATATCTATTATATTATTTTTTAGATTTGGATGGCCATATTTCCAAAGCTATAAGAGATAGCCATATCAAATGTGGTATTTTCTTAAAGTCCTTTATAATATCTATTTATTGGTGATGCAATATGCAGGGTGTTTTATTTAACGGCCAGCCGTGCCAGTTTACTATTAAATTTCTGAGGATGGCTATATTTCCGAAACTATTGGATATATCAAATGTTGACTTTTTTAAAGCCCTTTAATATTTTTTTTAAATCGTTCTTTAATATACAGGGTAAAATTGGATATATCACATATGGACTTTTTTTAAAGCTCTTTCATAGATTTTTCCAATAGTGATATAATATATAAGGTGTTAAATTAGAAGTACAATTTTTGCAATAAATCAAAACCCGATGTTCAATTGTTTTTCTGTTGACAGCACGGTATTTAGTGGAAAAAATACCATAACCTACTAATTTAACCGACTTCATATGTCTAATAATAACGAAGTTAGCAATAGTGCCGACTTAAGTTTGATCACCCTGTATAAAGAGAGCCACAAATGTTTGATTGAAATAAAAAGCCAAAGTTTTCCCATGAAATATTTTTTTATAATCCTTATTTTACGATTTTAATTATCCTTATTGCAAAGGGTGCATGCTCATGCTGTGGAACGGATTGTACTCCTTGACGTTCTGCGACCATTTGTTGGCTGGAACAAGAAAAGTTCATTATTGTTCGGTTAATTTGGGATTTTTCCAAAGCAACTTTTTTCATTTTGTTGGGGGCCGGACTCTAGTTCAGACTTAATTAGTGGAAGGATGTCACTAGGCCCAATAAACTTTTTAAAAAGTTTGCCAATTTAGTATAAAAAATCTGGGAGAAAATTGCTTTTCCACGTGGAAAAGGTTACGTATAGTTTACTCAGGTGTCTCACAACAGTGAACACTTAATAAACAAATATTTATATTTTGTTCATAGGTAAAGATGGGTCCAAATTTAATTAATTCTGAAAGCGATGCCGCCAAGTACACAAAAAATGATAAAGTAAAGAAACCGTTTTGTGAACAATGATTTATTGCAGCAAAAAAAATTAACCCGACGAGTTTCTAGTACCACGCTACGTGCCACCGGTTTTATAGTAGGCAGAGGCGAAATAAGAGAATGTTTTGTAAGTAGGTGATACGTGTTTTAGCAATGTATTTTTTATTATTTATCTAAAAATATGTAATCAGGCTCTGTCCGATATGTGCATTCGAAAAGGTTTGTTTACTTTATCACTTTTTGTGTACTTGGCGGCATCGCTTTCAGAATGAATTAAATATGGGCCCATCTATACAGACATAAAATTCTTGCAAAAAGAATATGAATTCCCTTGAAAATATATTTTTAATTTAAACTAATATTATATATTCTTATATAAATAATGTTATTCTTACTATATTATTATATTCTTTAAAAAAGTTTAGACTGGACCAAAAAATCCACTTTTTTGTTTTTTTAATTTATCAAAAATATTATTTAGGGTGACAAAAAGAAAACATCGTAAAAATTTTAGCCCTTAATATTAATATTTAGGGGTGTATCTCCTTTAATTTAGATTTTTATTTGTACTTTTATTTTTGCATCAAAGCTTCCTAACAATTAAGGCAAAAAAATGTGCCATATATACTAATTATAAATGATGATAATGAATAAATATAAATAAATTTCTTGGTTTTCTGCAAATATGTACTTTCAATTTAGGCAGATAAAGTTTAAGCTTTTCTTTGTTTGTAAGTTTAAAAATTGGATATTAAATTAATTTATTAAACATGTTATTAAAATTAAATAGCTTATATTATTATTATTATTATTTATTATTATTAGTACATATCCATAACTAACCAGAATTTTTTTTATTAATTAAATTATGATAGCTAAATTTTGTTATATATATATTTTTATTAATTTATATTTTATATTTTATAAGCAATTAAAAAAATTAGTAATTAAATAAATAATAATTTAGTAATTAAATAAAATATATATTTTTTTATAAAATAATTAATTATAAAAAAACTACAATTTAAAAAGTGCTGTTAATACGCTAGCTTACAAAACTTTTGTTTTGTTAAAATCTTCTACAACTAGGCAAGTTTAATTGTTTAAATATTTCAATTGTACATAAAATAATATAAAAAAACTTACCTCTATAATACATTTCTTTGTGCATTGACGGACAGTTGTTTAACTGAAACAGATAAAAAACAATATGAGATTCTGATAATTATTGTTAATTACAATTTGTACTTTTCGTAATAGTTCATAACATACCTAATTAAAAAGTTAGACTCTTCGCACATGGGTCGGTAAAACAGCAACGAAAACGCGATTTTTACAGGCATTGACAGCACGTAGGCATATTAGCATGTCCGATCTCAGCAATCCGCCTTCTTAAGTAAAAAAAGGAATACAGAACCATTTTGTTTATAGTGTGTAATTCATATTGTTATTTTGCCTGGTCTTTACACGGGAAAATTTAGGTTTACGTCATAAATGTTTGTACTAAAGATGGATTTGTTTAATATTAGATTTGTGGACGAGGATGAAAAACGTCCTTTACTTTATTATTATACTTTAAAATAATATTATTTGCAAAAAGATTACACAGAAAGAGCTTCAAATGAAATAGCAAAACAAGTCAACCTAAATGTTAGGGAAAAATATTATATAAAATATATATATATATATAAAAATAAATATTTAATTTTTTTGTCTGTAAAAAATGTTCGGTAGGATTCTAGCTTTTGGAAAGTTGTCTTAGAAAGCTCTATTATGGCACTCTTTGACCTGGTGGAAGGGTAGTTTTTGCCCCGTCCCGGTCGGGTTCGCGGAACATCGGCGCACTCTGATCGACATATGATTTCATTAGCTAAGAATATAGTAAAAATTAAACCATTAAACGTATGCTCGTCTCTGTACGGTTGTCGCCACTTCAAACACGAATATATGCGTACATACTGTCGAAAGCTCGTCAAAACTCGGTCTCGTCGATGTTTTGCAGACCCCTGTGTTTAGTGCCTTAGGAGAAAAAGAACATTTTTCGAGGCAGTAATAAATTTTTTTGTCGAGGTCTGTATGCTATTTTATTTACAACCATGTTTATTTAAATTTCTCTTTGGTTGTATCAGCGTAATAAAATGGGTTTAATTTGTCAAATAATACCATCACCAAATATTTATTTCGGGCGATATTTTGGTTTGGGTAGTAGTAATAGTACTCTACCTGACATACAGGGTGTTAGAAATATAATGTTCCTAACTTCAAGGTGATTCCGGGCGTTATTCCAAGAATAAAAGTTTATTACAAAATATGTCCGAAAATTATTTTTTTCTAGAAAAATGAGTCGTAAATAATTAAATTATTCCAAACATTTGACAGCACTGCAACACAACCGCGATACAAAGTACGAGGAGCGAAAATGAGTCATCGAATTGTTTACGTTGCGTTGGAATGATGGCATTTTTTTTATAATGCTTTAATCTTTTTAACATTTACTTAAAAGTAAAACATTGTCGTAAACTTGTCCGACAAAAAGTGACGCGTTCGCCCAGTCCGACATCCGAAAGAATTGACATTGACAGGCAAGCGTCGGCGTCGGTTCAATATGTGGCGGTATGATTATTCGTAGTAGACTTGTCAAAAGGAACCCCCTAAAAAGGTTTTAAAAGTGGTCTTATCATGAAGTCCATTTATTACTGGCCCAGGGACTAATCCTGCTGGATACGAGTAGGTATAGCTAATAGCGACCAAAAAAAACATTTGTTATCTTTTAAGTAAACCTGGTATGCTTGTCAAAGAATATTTTTGCTTCCCCTAAGCCAAATTTCTTATTCGCCACTGGTATAGAAGTTTTTTTATTAAGATTCCTCCTGCCGATTCTGTAATAAGTTAGAAGCATCATAATTTTATAAGGATGAACACGGTTAAAGTAGTAAAATTGAATATTCATATATTTAGGAGTGCATTAAGGATTTATTGCCGGTACGGCAACGGTGAGTTTTCATCTTTCCTGCGCGGACTGTAAGCTGATGAGTTAATCTGAGATGGAATGCAGAAAAAGGGCTGCAGGAAAAAGGTTTAAATAATGGGTTTATTGGCAAGAAGAGAAAAATTATAGAAGAAAATCTAATCTTACATTAATTTTAAAGCTAGAATTATTAATTTTTTTCTTTTGCTTTAAACTGTATTAGGCCATCCGTAAACATAAAAAAAGACTTTAAACAAATTATTCAAACTTAATAAAAAGTTAAAAATAATAATTACATTAAAAGAAGTACTTAATATAACACTAATTAATATTAAAGTATAAAAGCTTTTGTTTATTTAGTTATTAACATAGTTTGCTTAAGAATGGCTCATTTTTTTAAAATGTTTATTTTTTGCTCTTAAGTTTATTATTATTTCTATTTTAGCGATAAACATACACTAAAAAAACGCTATTAGTACCTCTCTAGTTTTGTGAAAAGGATATCTTTTACCCCAAGCTTGTCGATTCCCTTTTTCAACCAACTTCATTCTTTATTATCTCAGCATATACCTATCTAGAGGCAGCTTTGCCGCACGAACAACGTACGGCAAGAAGAAAAAAGGTCTAGTACGTTTCTCTTCCGCGATTCCCTCTTGGTTTTTATGAGACCACACTGACCGGAACTAACCGTTGCGCAAAGAACTACGAAACTTCGAACATAAATGTGAAAGAGGTGAGTCAAGTTCAATACTACAATTATACTTTGCTGTGGACTTCGCCGAAAGAAAATGGAGATCTAAAGGAGTGCCAAGATCTGCAGAAAATCCAAATATGTATTTTTAGGAACAAAATAACAATTTCTTTTTTAATTAAGATATTTGCTGCGCATTCAGCTAGCGCTGGCCATGTGTGCAAGGGGTTTCATCCCCATTTCCGCACCACCTGCAGATGTAATCTGCTACCAGACCCAATCTGGCTAGGTGCTTTTTAGTATACTAGTGTCCAGGTAATGTAATAGTCCTCAGCTGAGTTCTACTCATGCCCAGTAATCTGGATGCAAGGTCCTGAGAGGGACCCTTAAGCATTGCCCTGGTATGCATTATCTTTGTCTCCGATGACCACAGTTCCTCAAACTTTCTTTTGGTCCAGTCCTTGGCCCAGCGCTTGAGGACAAATAACATTATGAACAAGTATGAAACTCTAGTTCTTTGTTTTACTGGATACATATAACAATTGCTGTTATTTAAAAATGTGAGATCTTAAAGTAGGTTAGATTTGGCCGGTTTCCATTACATCAGTCATTTTATAAGGATATTCAACCTATTTTAATATTTTTTAAATTCTGATAAAAACTATCCAAGTCAAAGGACGTCGACAATTAGCATTGCGAATGGCTTTTGCTTGCCCCCAAATTTTAATATGTTGTAGATCAGTTCTTTCTGATAAGCATCTTAATGAAAGTCCTTTTGATCCGACCAGTACATTCGGAGATATAGAATTTTAAAGTTGACAGTTTTAGATTTCAGAGAATTTGGACCAAAACTGGTTTTTGCCTGTTTTTTTCCTATTTCACCTACAAAAAGAGGCAACTTTCTATATACCGAGTTTTAGGTAAAGAATCAGCTTATTTAATTCTGTACAAAATATTTTCATATTAGACTTACGACATTCTCAATGGCGGTACAATATAAAAAATATTTAAAAAATCTAGAAAAAGGCAATTTTTCATAATATTTAAGATTAAAAATGAGAAAACGGTTAAATATTTTTAGTTTTTTTGTATGTTGTTTAGAAGTATTTGGAGAAACAGCAAAACTAAGCTTATGAGGGCCTTTTTTAATTCCAAAATGATAAAAGTTATATAATGCTTCTAGGTAGGTGATTTTCAATGTAAGAATATTGTCAAAACAATATAATATAGCAGTAAGAAAAGTACATATCACACTAGTGTTACAAAGTAAAAATCACCCTAGTGTTGCAAAGTTCTAAATTGTTTTTTTATTTTTTCTGTAAAGACAAACTTTAATTTTTTTTTTTGGTGAATAATTTGTGGTCGTAGGAAAAATAGTGTACAGTACTCGTGTGAAAATGACTTTCTTACACTCGTGGGTTTGTCGCACTCGGCTAACAATATTCCCACTTGTGTGAAATTAGTCATTTTCCACACTTGTAATGTAATATACTAGTACAGAATTAAATAACCTGATTCTTTACCTAAAATTCGGTGTATAGAGAGTTGCCTCTTTTTGTAGTTGAAATAGTAAAAAATAGGCAAAAACCAGTTTTGGTGTAAAATCTCTGAAATCTACTGTCAACTTTAAAATTCTATATCTCCGAAATTACAGGTCAGACCAAAATGAGTTGCATTAAGATGTTGATTAGATAGGACTAATCTACAACATATTAAAAATTTAGGGGCATCCAACCGAAAGTCATTCGCAGTGCTAATCGTGCGACGTCCTTTAACCTACTTTAAAGCCATGTACAGACTTGGATATAATCGATACAACATTGTCGGCCGACTGTATCTTGTTCAAATAATTTTTCAGCAGAAAGTTGGCTAACATTTGCAGCTACAAGTGTTTCGCGTCCACACTAGTTTTAAAGCTCGTACAAGCCTGCCGAAGTTTTCCATATTAAATAGAAAACAGACGACTTGCCGATTGCTTGGATAAAAGGCCCCACCGATGTTGCCATGGCGTTTGCAACAAGTCGGCCGACCGATGTGCAACATTCAAGATACAGTCGGCCAACAAATGTTTCCGCCGATTGTATCCAAGTCTGTACGTGGCTTAAGTTCTCACATTTTTAAATAACAACAATTCTCTATGCTTACACACAATTACTAAACTGGATGATTCAAAATTTCATCTTTCTAAGTCATCTGAAAGTCGTTTAGCTTTTGATATAAAATTGACGACTTTTGGACCTTCATATATTTATAACCGTTTGAGCTGGTTTTATGGAATTTGGACTTCTAGTTGTCCTTACGGCTATAAACACACGGAGTTTCATGTGTTTACGTTAAATAGGTTGTGGTTGTGAGTTATGGTTTAAAGTGGCACCAAGTGGTTCGTGTTATATTACACGCGGCACTGTAGCCAGTTCCTTTGATTGAACTTGGCTTGACAATCTGCGGCGTGTCTTGAGGGATATTTTTCTAATTCTTCTGTCTTACAGCTGCTAACAAGCTTGTCTAACAGCTGACCTCATTATATATTAAGAGCGCTTACCGCCAAGGACAAATGACATAAAAAATCATAATAATATAACCTTAAAAATGGCAACTCCAGTTTTAAAACAAAAATGCGCAATATCTTTAATGACAGGTAAATTAATCCATCACATGGTTTCCCACACATACTATCGTTATTGTTATTAGTAATCATTTAGTCAACTTTGTTTGACTTTTAACCTCAAATTCGGCTATATTTCCCCCTCCTTGTTTTTTCATCCGTGAGACAGTGGTTAGACATCTCCCGACGCCGTTAACAACCGCTGTGAGCTGCTGCAAGACTGATGTCATTGATTTGTCAAAAAAAATGAAAGTGCTTACAGCTAACAAAGAAAATATCCCTTTGATACCTCAATTCTCGATTCTGTTATCCCGCTGGATACTGTCAATAGCAATAAAAAGAAAAAAATTGATTATCTTTTAAGTAATCTTCGAATGTTTGTTTATCAATGAATATTTTTGATTTTCCTTAACCAAATTTCTGGTTCACCACTGGTATAGACAGTAAACCATTTATAACACGCTGAACTTTTCTTTTTATTGAGATTCCTTTTGCCCTTTCTGTAATAAGTTAGAAGCATCATAATTTTATAAAGATGAACACGGTTAAAGCAGTAAAATTGAATATTCCAATATCTTAGAAAGGAGTGCATTAAGGATTTATCGCCGGTACGGCACCGGTGAGTTTTCATCTTTCCTGCGCGGACTGTAAGCTGATGAGTTAATCTTAGATTGAATGCAGAAAAAGGGCTGCAGGAAAAAGGTTTAAATAATGGGTTTATTTGCAAGAAAAGAAAAATTATAGGATAAAATCTAATCTTACATTAATTTTAAAGCTAAAATCCTTAATTTTTTCTTTTGCAAAAAACTGTATTGGGCGGTCCAAAATAGGAAAGTTTTAAAATTTTTAGAGCCTGTGTAACTTTTTTATTTTTAAAAGTATCAAAATTAAATTTGGTAGGTAGGTATATTCCCAAAATGTGCGGTAATTCATAAATTCATATGTTTTCTGATACTCCGATTTAGCCGTAAACGATCTTGACTTTATTATTTAAAATTGAACACTCGGTATATTTTTATTTAAACAGAAAATGTTATTTTGAGTACAATAGGTTTGTTCCAGCAGGCTGTCAGAAATGTTTGCAACCGTTCGAATTCTGCGCACATCAAATTTGTCGTTCCAGCAGTGCCATGTTTCTAACATTATACAATTGTTTGTTGTTCCAGCAGTAGTTTTAGGATGTTGGAAACATGTTGAAAACTGTTTGAAAAGTTTGCAAACTTTCTTCAAACATTACTGACAATTTTTAACATAACCTTTCTTGTATTGACGTATAAGCAGTATGTACGACTTGTTTATTTTTCGTTCCAGCAGAAAACTGTTGCCCACATTTCTGAATAATGTTTGTAACAATTTCTGCGTTTTACGATTGTTGCTAACATGTTTTTAACATTCTGCTGGAACAAACCAATAGACACTTTATTTACTACTTTGAAACATCCAACATCTAAATATTTTAAATAAGAGGCAATTCGTCGGCTATCAAAAAAAGTTAAAAGCATACTTACGAAACGTTATTTAAAATTATTTATGCGACCACCTAAACAAATTTTGTTCAGGGTTTGTATCCTAACCTTAAAGGTGTCAAACACACGCCTAACAGTTTTTTTAAACGTTTTTTTCATGATTTTACTGTGATTTACCTGCTCTTTATTAAGTGTTTAATTTAACGATGGATGCAATTTTGGATCCAATGTTTTTACCTTTTAATTTTTAACTCACTTTAATTAATCAACCAAATTTTATGATTAAAAATCTTCTTCTTTTATAACTTTGACGTACCAAAGTCGGGATACGTTATCGATTGCGATACGGATACGTGAGCCGTATTGATAAGTTTAACGTAACGAATTGGAGCTAACGTATCACTTTTGCGCACGCGCATTACAATACGGATAGGGATATGTGATTACTTTTTAAACTGCATTTTGTCCCCATTTTATTTTCAACATGGGGTGACCTTACACTGGAAATTTTATTTTCTACTCAAATAAATAAAAATATACCGGGTGCCCCATTTAAATTAAAAAAGTTATAGTCATTTCCGGCTAAGCCGGAAGTATCAGAAAAACTAAATCCGCATGAAATAATGTACATTGATAAAATATACCTATGTACAATTTTTTTTTATATTTCAACATATAAAAAATATAGGGGTTAAGACACTAGGTATTTAGGGTACATTTTTTCGGAAACTAATAAACCGACATCGGAAAAGTAAATTTAGTTGAAAAGAGAATTTAAAACCTCATTATAAAATAGAATCACTTGACCCGCGGTCCCATTTGATCTTTGTAACGTTTCTGTGGATGGGGAGGAGATCACCCAAGTCAAATAAATTTTGACTTAAAAAGTGTCCCCCGAAAAATAAAAATAAATATAGTTTTATTATTTTTTAATGTATAACTAACGAAGTTATACGGGATGTCTCGTTAAAATTGATATGCATTATATAAAAAAACTGTTTTATAAAGTGCTTAGAAATTTTCCAAATGCCGATTTTAGTTATTTAGGAGTTTTCATACTTTTTACCAAATATGTGTAAACATAATATTTAAGCAACTTGTAAAAATATAATTTCAGTGCAGGTAGGTACGGTGTAATTGGCTATGACGTTGAATTTCGCCGTCAGGGCCAACTAGAAGCCAAAATAACCCGCAAATGAAAGCATTGTGTAAAAACAGGTAAATATTTTATTGTTAATATTTTAACAATTCTACATTTTTGGAATATATGTCCTTATACAAACTTACCCTTATGTTTGATGTTTAATGCAATATGCCATTGCCCCGATATAGGGTTTATACATATAAAAATAACATTTAAGGTTTTGGTTGTTTTAAGTTTTTACAATTATTTTTGACTACCCTGTATTTATTAATTTTCAAAATATCGATACAGTGGATTAAAAAGTTTTTTCTCTACGATAAGTACAACTTCAATTCATATAAATGCTTTTGTTTAGAAAAAATGGATTGTTGTCCAGGGCCGTATTAACTGTTAGAGGCGCCCTAGGTTAGAATTCACGGAGCGCCTATTTTCAACCAAAAAAAATTTGAGGAGCAAAAAAAGGTCATTTCCTTCTTGCGTCTATTTGCCTATTTCATTCCAAAGCACTTTATTCCCTTATTCACAGAGAAATTATTTACCAAAAATTCCCACTCAACCTAAACTTTTTGAAGAACTCCCTGTCTAGCGCCTATCACTCGCCTGTCTGGCGCCTATTTTTCATGGCGCCCTAGGCTGTAGCATAGTCAGCCTAATGGATAATACGGCCTTGTAGTTGTCTTATGGCTTGCAGACGTCAATACTGACATAAAATTTAAAATAAGTCAAAAACGGTTTAACTTAAGCCGTGTTTACACGGGCCACTTTTTGAAGTTGATATGGGCCACAAAAAGTTGTTCGTTAGTAGCCAATCCGACCAAAATTTTTAGCATTGTTGGCAAACAGAACTACAAGCTCGCGACAGTCAACCACACACCAACCACGTGGCCTGTGGAAACACGGCCTTAGGTATACCTAGAACATTATGCATAAAATATGTTTGGAATTTTATGCAGAATAACAAAAAATAAATATCATATAGAGTGTTCCATTTAAAATAAGGAAGTTGACATTAACTTCCCTTATAACCGAAAGTGGCAGAACCGTTAAAATATTTTAGTCGTATGTTCCCCATTGACTTTATAATGTTACCAAATTTTTAAAATTTTCCAAGCTTAATTTTTTAAAAGTCAATTGCAGCAGATCCTCTTCAAGCAGCAAGCTGACGTCTTATTGACGTCTCTTTTTGGTCATTTTTGGTCACATTTGGTCAGCAAAGACGTCATAAGATGACGACAAAATGACGTTAAATTGACCTCCCAAGTCACAGACAAAAGGCGTCTCGCTAATGACGTCATAATGACGTCTTTAAGATGACGAAGAATTGACGCATATACTCTTTTTTAAAAGCTAAAATGATACATTTTATTTGAAAATTGAAATAGGAAAACCCACTCCTTACTGCTTGCAATTTCCTTGCACTGCAAGGTCGCATCTCTGGGGACACTGTCCAACCTGGAGATGCAGATTTTTACACAAGCCGAAGATATTTCCTTCTAAGCTAATTGAGATCATCAACCGCAAACCAGTCTCGAAATATTTTGGTCTCATCGGTACGGTTTAGGCAATAAAAAGCGAAAATGTTGAATAAGCGTGGTGGTTTATTGTCCACTGGGCCATCTATCGGTAGAGTTTTTTCCTATTTCAATTTTGTAAAATTCTTAGTCTTATTTTTCTGTCATATGATATTTCGGTTGGATTTTGACACGAATCATATAATGTCACAAAATTTTTCTGGCGGGTTTTCTAAACATGACGTCATTAGATTTTTATGAGCTAGTATGACGAAAAACTGACGTCGAAAAGACGTCACTTCAACGACGTCGAAAACACGTCATTAAAATGACGTCATAATTTTGGTCTGATGACGTCCTATGACCAATAATGACCAAAAATGACTTTAAAATGACGTCATAATGACGTCAGCTTGCTGCTTGGGTCGTGGGACACCTTGTACAATACTAAAGTAGTTAAAATAGTGACGAATAAATTAAAACAAAAGTTTGTTAAAAGAACCTTTAAATTAATAACTGTTTAATATCATATTTTGAAACAAGATATAAAATACATGAGAGATGACTAAAGGCAAGTGCTTTTCTAAAATAAGCCAGACTGGATTATGTTACCCCGACATCCTTTAACATTTTCTTCCAGACATTTTTCGGTGATAAATTGCTTATATAATATGCTCTTTGAAATAAAATATGCTGACTTACATAATTTCCTTTATCTACTTTTATTTTTTACTTTAAAAGAAACTACAACGTTAAATGGGTTTTATTATTTCATATGGTCAATGGACCCCCAACTATTAAAGAACTGCAGAGTGCTACCATTTGAAGGGGTGCGTTTTTGAGAACGGGGTGAAAACAGCCCCTTTTTAGTTTTTTAAGGTTAGGTAAAAAATGAGCACTTTTTCCAGCTAGTAGTCAACAGAAAAGTTGTAGAAAATTCAATTTTCTATCTAACAGCGCTTGCCGAATTAAAAATAAAGTTATTTTTGACAAAAATATGTTCGAAAAACCAACCAAAACCCATTACTTTTTTATATTTTGCCTTATAATTTTTTTTCATGGGGTTTAGGTATTAGCATTGGTTTGTAAAAAAATATCCTTTCTTTACCAAGCAACGCTAAGTAGAAGTCATTAGTGTTTATAGTGTTTGATAAACGATTTTTTAAAGTTTGCCACCATTTTTCGGCAATTTTACCTATTTTTTTTCAAACAATCTTATGTAACTCTTTTCTACGCAGCTTTAGGTATGGGCAATGGTCTCATCTCTGGTATACCTACTCAGTTAAAAGAGAAAACAATTACCTTTAATGTGGTCCATAGTTCAATGCTCCAAGACTATATATAAGTAGGATATGATTCTTTAAGTTTTTCTACTTTCAACGACATCTAACCTATCTTTTAATTTGTCGTTATAAATTTTTTTCTTCCACATTTATGTAGATATGATAAAAATAAAAAAGCCTATTTTCTCATTAAAATACAGGTTGGCCCACCATATTTGACACGGTCTGTAGTTGGATAACCATGGGGTTTTTAAAAAAGTAAATACTGGAGCATATACAGGTCGGATAAGGCCACAGTATAAAATTATTTTAGTCTATACAGGGTGTCTCAAAAAAGTGTGACGTATCAAAGTTATATTTTTTTAAATGGAACACCCTATATTTTATGACGGTTTTAGATTTTACTTTAAAAAATAACTCAAGTTTGTTTATAGTACTAAGTGTCTAATTTTATTCATTTTGGTGATATTTGATTTTTTGAAAAATGCAGAGGTAAAATTAAATTGAATTTACTTTAACACTTTTAACACTTTAAACTTTGAAATATGTAACAAGATTAGAAAAAGTCTGCCATATCATACCTAGGTCAAATCAAGATCAAATATTGTACAGGGTGATCAAAAAATAATTTCAATTTTTCAGAAAATCAAATAGCCATATCTCTCTTATTTTAAATGGAACACCCTGTATTTTTAGGTCACATGATGACAAATAAAATACTCTTTTAAACGGTTGGTCTATATATAGGTTGTCTATACCTATCTTTTTTGCTTTTTAGTAAAATCTGTTTTTACAAATTTTTAGTCCAAATGTTTATTTAAATTAAAGTTGGCTGTGACATAGCAGCCATTATTATTTTTCTTAAGAAAATAACAACGACCATTTATCGATTACTAGTGTTTTAGTCAGTTTAAAAGAAATTTTAATAATTTTAGATAAAAACCCTTCTTCTACAACAACAAGATGATATAATACTGGTAGGATGTGAAAAAAATGGTTTACTTTAGTCTAGAGTTAATCCTGAAAAATATTCCAGGAGAAACCATCTGATAACCTTAATAGTTGCTTTAAAAAATTTGACACAGTGATTATGGATAATGGAAGAAGCGTGTTATAGATCACAGAATGTCGTCATAACTGACCAGAGGCGTTATTAGGCTTGTTTAAAAACACAAGTTTTATCATTACCAGTATTTGAAAGAGCATTTGGATTGTCATCATGTGGTGTAAAAAAATACAGGGTGTTTCATTTAAAATAAGAGAGATATTGCAATTTGACCTCGATTTGATCTAAGTATGATAAGGCAGACTTTTCCTAATCTTGTAACAAATTTTAAAGTTTAAGGAGTTTATATTGTTAAAATAAAATTAATTTAATTGCACCCCTGCATTTTGAAAAAAAAATGAAATATCACAAAAACGAATAAAATTAGACACTTGGTACTATTAATAAACTTAAATTATTTTTTTATGTAGAATCTTAAACCGTCATAAAATATAGGGTGTTCCATTTAAAAAAATATAACTTTGATACGTCACTCTTTTTGAGACATCCTGTATAGAGTAAAATAATTGTATACTGTGGCCTTATCCGACCTGTATATGTTTCAGTATTTACTTCTTTTAAAAACCCTATATTTATCCATCTACAGACCGTGTCGAATATGGTGGGCCACCCTGTATATTATTGGGTTAAAGTCAATATTAGTCGACATTTCATTTTACTCATATTTGACTGAACTGGTCTGGTAGTGCATAACTTTTTTCTTTCAGATTTATGTAGATATGATAAAAATAAAAAAGCCTATTTTCTCATCAGAACATATTATTGGGTAAAAATCAATATTAGTCGATATTTCATTTTACTCATATTTGACTGAACTAATATATTTTCTCCAATAGCTTCGTTGTAGTTTCATATGTTCGACGATATTAACGATAACAAGAAGTATTTGTAATTTCTGTGTTTAAATAAAAAATATTCTATAGCTTCTATTTTTTGCCGTCTTCAAAAGATTTGTCCACAAATAAATAATCTATGGTGGGTACAATACGTGTTTAAAAACCTTCGTAATTGTTGGCAGATTAATATACCGGAGAATATCATGTACCCGGTAAAGTACCTCCACCAAATATGTGCCCCGTATACAGGACCGATCGTAAAAACAAAAATATATCCATCAGAAATTATCGAGCGCGCCAGATTAAGATAGGGTGAGTTAATTACATGCTAAGTAGTGTATATTCCACCAATTCGACAATTTAAGAAAGCAGAGGGCTACAAAGTTTTAAAATAAAAACGCCATTTTGACATTCTCGAGCGTGGCTATTTTTTTTTATTTTAAGGAAAATAATTTAATAATAGAGAATTATTGGAAGTTGCCTTATTAAGATTGGGAGTTATTAACAAAACAAAACCTAAAACAAAAAAGAAAACATTTTGGTGGATTTTCTTTATTGTTTTGTGTTGTAGGGTTTTTATAACACAATTATAGAAATACATTTAAAAAAGCAAGATTTTTAGTATTTTTACTTCTAAAAACTTATCGATTTTGTGATCGGCAGCCGTTCGGTTAGACGAACAGTTCCGAAGGTAAAATAAAGCCAAAATTAGGCACCATCTTAAACCGACATAAATAAAGCCGGGCACTATACTTATTAATGGAGTCCTTATCCTACCATGCATCTGCGCAAGCTCAGATGTCAAAATAAGGCCGGTATTATTAGTGCCTGGCCTCATTTCACTGTGCAATAATTCTTTAATATCGAAAAACATATTATCTGGAACAATCCGAACGATTTCCACAAGCCGACATAAAAACAATATTTTTTTAACATATTTAAAAATCTACAGCCGCTTCCCCCACCAACCAATAGGTATATATTTAACATTTTTTTCTTTTTATCATCTAAGCTTTGCAACCCAATAAGTCTCTATGCCGCTAGAGTAAATTCCCATTTAGCATCGTGGGCTTCCATACCAAAATAAATAATCCCATTTTTTCCAACTCTTTAATTTAAACTGGTGAAGTCTGTAATAATACTATTATGGTTATTTGATTTTTATTATTATTTCTTAATACTATAGCTTCGCAAAGGCAGAACAATTTAGAATAAAATACATACATAACTTGCTAAGTTTACGTAATTAGTTTTAAATTATCGTGCCCCATCTTTCTGCGGGTATTTCTCCCTAATTCGGGTCACGTTTACCCGGTATGCCATTAACACATAGATATTAAAATGAATGCAAATATACTCCCAGGTAATTTCAAAATAAACCATTTTCCTAAACTGGCCAATCTGTATATTTTCTGGTAGTGCATATTAAGTATAAAAACTTTTATCCGAATAGGAGGCGATCTTCACCCATCTGTTCATCATTTTCCATGGGTACTTGACTTAAAATAAGCCGTTTTGGCTTAATCATAACACTCTAGAATAAAATTTAATTAAAAAAAAAAATGAGAGCAGAAGTGTCAAAAAATTTGTGACATTTAAAATGTAAAAGTGGTACTGATTTCCGGTTAAACCAGAGGGTCTTTCCAGTGACGAAAATTTTTGTGCGTCACGCTCCAGAGCTTGAAGCTCTTGAACTGCTCTAAAAGTTAGTCACTGGAACGCATCCTTAGACAAGGAAAGAGTGATACTTTAGGAAATTTTAAAATTTCGTTGTTTTTAACCTTTTTGGCTTTATAATAATAATCTCTTTTAATATCTAATTCCATTTTAAATAAATAATTTTAAAAAATCCATCCTTAATCATAAAAAACACGTTTGAAGCACAAAAACCAAAAGAGGGGATGGTGCATGAGGGGCAAGGGGAAAGAAAAACGGAGTAGCTCAGGTGCATAACGCTTTTCGTCACTGGAACGCCATAAAGTAGAACGAAATGCTCTTGAGCTACTCAGGAGCGCTCTATTTGCGTCACTGGAACGCCACTCAGAAGTTATAGGAAACAAGGGAATAGATTAACCAATCTACATTTATGTCGAATATCGATATACCAATTTTTTTTAAACATGACAAAGTTATAACAAATTCGATATTTTTTTTTAATAACCATACCCTATAAAAATTAAATGGAAATAACTGCTACTGACGATAAAAAATCTCTTCACTGCATATCCCTGAACAACCCAAGAAACATAAAATACATTTTAAAAACACTTTATTTAGTAAAATTTGTTAGTTTGGATTTTTTATTTTTAACTTAGCATTTGTTGGTGCTGCTACATGATTTTAAGTAAAAATTATAAAAATAATTTTCTTTATGTTTAGTGGTCCGGAATAAGCTGTTTTTTGATTTTTCTAAGAAAAATAAAAAAATTCATTTGTTAGAAATATTTGTTCAGGTGCTACTCGCCACGGCAGGTAAAACGTCCCTTAATAAAAGGCTAAAAATTTCACAGCCAAAGTTTAAAAAATTAAATCATTGTGATTAAAATTTTAAGTTTTTTTAAAGTTTGCCACCCTGTCTCTTAGAAACATGCATTTCCGGACTCAAGGTTTTTTCAAGCATTAGCTCGAAAATATTTTCTTATTTTTTTAAATGCAATAAGGAAAAACCCTGTATAATCAATATATAAAGAGGGTGGCTCGAGAAAGCACTTGATTTCAAACATTAAAGTACAACATCATAGGCGCTTGTGGTAATGTATCGTCTGTAAAAAAAAGGTATGACTCTAATTTTGCAAATTTTATTTAGTATAAAGTAAAAAACAAATAAATATAAATGGGAACCACGTTGGAGACACACCTGGTATATAATTACTTTTCTTCTGCCTGCCACCCCTAAATAAAATCCTGGCTACGCCCATGAGTACCGCCATTTTGTATTAGGTGAAGGTATTGACTTTATATTCTAGAACTATAAAGTACTTGTCAGGAGCTTTAAAATGATGTGCTACAAGACCCCCTTTTGCATTTACCTTTTTTTTTTGATGACGTCCAGCCGCCATTTTACTGAAAACGCCTGACAATTTTTTTCAAACCTATGAACAAAACTAAATCCCAGAAAAACTTTAAGCTTACAGCGCCAAGTTTGTCTTTCTTTATTTTTTTAGGTTTCAAAAATATACAGGGTGATGATGTAAAGGGCTGATGCTTGCCAGGTGATCATTGTCGTACCTAACATGCTATGACACATCACTATACAAATTTTCAGCCTTACGCAGGTAAAACGTTACTCAAAGTGTTTACTAGCTCTGGGGCTATATATTTTATAGTGTAATTTATTAAAAATCCTACTTTTAAAATTCAGGTGAAAATGGTAGCCTTTAGTTAGCGTCTATAAATACGGCTTTATGACACTCACGATAGTGTAATGCTAAATTAAGAGCCTCCCTGACGTAAAAAAATACCTTAATTTTAGTAAAGGAAATTAAGTTTACCCTAAATAATAAAAAAAAAAGAAAAACAAATCTCTAATTTAATTTTAATTAAAACGATAAAAATCTCCCAAAAGGAATTAATTTAAATTTACCGGCTACGCTTCGATGTAAAATTTGCATTGTCTGGTTTTCAATTTCCTGAATGAAAATGGGAGAACGGGTTGTGTGACACGGTTGTCCTGCAAAGCGGGCAATTTCTGCCGAACAGTCCTGGAAGCGTATGTAGTCTCTATTTCCGGTCCTGCTGGCCGAACGTAACTTATTACATTATATCGGCATTTGGACATGTCTAAATACGTTACTCTATTATTCATCACCGATTCACTGTCATCTAATATTTAAAAGAAGAGCACTTAAACTAAAGTAGTTTAGACTAAGAGTTAATGGGTAATTAATAGCTCAATTCTAATCTGTAACGAGCTGATCACTTTAAACAGTAACATGTCAGTTTTAACGTTAAAACTAGAAAAATCCAGAAAAGGTACCTCTCCTGTACACATAATTCAAATCTTTTATACCAGGCCCAAAAGGCGAGCTCATGTCAATCAAGAGCTATCAAAGTGACTGGTTGTGCGAGCTAATTTTTTAACGTTTATTTGAGCTGTCTTATGGAACAGAGTTTTTTTTATGCTTACAGAAAATTTAATATTTAATACGATTATTTACTTCAGTCCTATAAGCAACCATTTAGTTATCCAAATGACTGGTTGTTTAAGAGACTGTTTCTGGTTTTTCAACTTAGTATATACTTGTTTTTTAATACTTTTAGTAAAATTGAGATCAAATACGAATAAAAATACTATAATATATTTAAATAATATTAATTATTGACGCATTTCTACTGATAATCCCAGGGAAACACATTAAAACCAACCACTCTCTTTTACGAGACTTGGTCGACTAAGGCCGCAGTTATAATAGAAACAAAATGACGATTTACCACTTTTTGTTTCTTTCCAAAAAAACGTAGCTTACTAAATATTTAAAAAATATATACAGTGACCGCCAGAAATGTTGAACCATATGGAAAACTTTTTTATTTTTATTTCTCAAAAAATTTTATATTAAATTAATCATAGCGTTTACGAGGTAGGTGCAAATTAACGAATTTGACACAAGAGAAAACTATCTTTATTTTTTAACTTAGGGAAAAAATGTTATTTAGAAAACTTGTTTAGAATTTAAAGTTATGTCATATTTTAAAAGCAAAACCTCCTATTAAAAAATTGGAAGAAAAACTTACTCTTCCAACTTACCCCGTATAGAGATTAGATCGAACTAAATTAACTGCCGTAAATTAACCCTATTGTCTTTAAATTTCGAAAAAATGTCAAGGCTTTGCTATTCCTAAAGCATTAAGGTACATTTGGATCAATTAAAAAAAATCAAACATCTTTTTTGTTGTTCAATAGGGCCAAACTTAAAACCATCTTTAGAATAATGTGCCACATCATTTTTGCCTTATAAAAATAGCACTGGCTTAACGACCGCCGGCGGTTTTCATCAATTATAAGAAAAACCGCCGTCCGGCTGTTTTTACTTATATATATGAAAACTGCCGAAAATTTAAATTAGTTTGTAATTTCCAGCGGTTTTTACTTATTTTCTCGCTTATAAAAAACCATTGAGAACCGCCGAAAAATAGTAAAATAGTAGTAATAGGTATAGTTTTATAAATTTCGTGTTTTTCTTTTGCGACTTATTTTTCGTAGTTTTGTTTTCACAACAGATAGTATGTCTCCAGGATACGTGTTTTAAGAGAACAAATGGACCAAATATTTTTAAAATTTTAGGCATTACATGGTCCAAAACTAAGAGATACCATGTGTTTTTCTGATAGGTACAGGACGAACTATAATTAAAAATATGGATAATAACCAAGAATAAAGTACTTTTATTTTAAAAATAGAACAAAAAAAAGTAAGGTAATTAATTAACCCGAAAATGGAAATAACTCCAATTTTGACCAAATGTGGTATACGGGGGTTTTGGGGCGCTTATCACAAATCCAAAATATTTTTAGCCAAAAACGTTTCGTTTTCAAGATATCCATCATCAAAGTTAAAAATACGATCTATTGTCATTTTCACAATATTTCCCCTCTTCACAGAATTTCTGATTTGAAGCAAAACATTTGATTTTTACTCTTTAAACTCCGTTTTCCATGTATTTTACAGATTTTATTAAACAAATTGCAAAAAGTTTATTTTAAAAGTGGTGCAACCATAATATTTACGCCTACACACGCCTCCTAAATTGATGATTAAAATAAGCTTTCGAAATTTAATGCAAAAACATGTAAAATACACAGGGTTTCAAAAGGTAAAAATCAACTATTGTGTGCCACTTTAGCTTTATATTAAGATTAATGTGGAAAGAAAAGAAAAATATTGTAAAAATAGGGTTTGATGATAGATATCTCAAAAACGAAACGTTTCCGACTAAAATTCTTTCAGATTCGTGATCAACGCCTCAAAAACACCCAGGTAATTGTCTCGATAGTGGAAGTAACTCCCATTTTGACTAAATTCGGCATACGGGGATTTTATAGGGCGCTGATCGCGAATCTAAAAAAAATGAGTCGAAAACGTTTTGTTTTCAAAATATCTATCATCAAACCCTATTTTTACAATATTTTCCATTTTTGCACATTTTTCCTAATATAAAGCTAAAGTGGCACACAATAGTTGATTTTTACCTTTTAAAACCCCGTTTTTCCATGTATTTAAACTTTCATGCATTAAATTTTAAAAGCCCTATTTCAATCATCAATTTACACCGCAGGAGGCGTGTACATATGGTTGCCGCGTTTTTAAAGCAAACCTTTTTGCAATTTATTTGATAAAATATGTAAAATACATGGAATAACGGGGTTTAAAAGGGTGAAAATCAAAAATTTTGTGCCACTTTAGCTTTAAATCAGGAACTGTGTACAAAAAGAAGGGGGATATTGTGAAAATGAGGATAGTTCGTTTTTTAATTTTGATGATGGATATCTTGAAAACGAAACGTTTTTGGCTAAAAATTCTTTGTATTCGTGATCAGCGCCCCAAAAACCCCCGTATATCAAATTTGGTCAAAATCGGAGTTGTTCCCACTTTCGGGACAATAAATAACCTTACTTTTTTGTTCTATTTTTAAAAGTAAAAGTACTTTTTTTGGTTATTATCCATATTTGTAGTTATAATTCGCCCTGTACCAATCGGAAAAACATTTGGTATCTCTTAGTTTTGGACCATGCGACCAGCTTTCTCATAACGCCTTTAAAATTTCAAAAATGTTCGGTCCATTAGTTTTCGTGAAACACGCATCCTGGAACATATCTGTTTTGATAACTGAAAACAAAACTACAAAAAATAAGTCAGAAAAGAAAAACACGAAGTTTATTACTACTACTTTACTATTTTTATAAGGCAAAAATGATGTGAAACATAAATCTAAGAAGCTTTTAAGTTTTGGCCCTATTGAACCACAAGTTAATTTAGTTCGGTCTAATCTTTATACAGGGTAAGTTGCAAAAGTAAGTTGTTTATTAAATTTTCTAATAAAAGGTTGTGCTTCTAAAATTTGACATAACTTTTAATTCTAAACAAGTTTTCTAAATAATATTGTGAACACCTAGTATAAAAAAGTATACATTTTGGGAATTTTAAAAATATACATTTTTGGAAAATTTAAATTTTAATTGGGTTACTTAACATTGGGAAATTTGGTACATAAAACAATACGTGAGGTGTCAAGGTTTAAAAAGTATAAATCAAACAATTTTCTAGGTTACTCTTATAATAATAAAACAAAAACATTAAACAAGCTGAGTCGCCAAGAAATGCAAAACAAATACTGGAAAAGTTGATATTTAAAGAAGAGAGAAAGAAATAAAAGGGGATTGTTTTTATTAGATAGGAGGTAGTTAGTAAAGTCAAGTAAAAAGTTAAAGTTTGAGTTAAGCCCCGTACGGGCTATCCCTAGGGATATGCCCGTACTAAATTTAGTTAATCAAATAAGTTAAGTTGGTCCTAGAAAATGCAAAGTTAGTGTTGATGGTCCACCGGACTCATGGTCCCAAGAAGATAGTTCCATATGGTACATTTGCCCAAGTGAGGTAAAGTAGACCCTATATGTAATTTCAAAATTTTATACGTCACAATATTTTTCTCTAAGTTCAAAAATAAAGGTAGTTTTCTCCTGGGTCATATTCGTTAAAATTGCACCTACCTCGTATACGCTATGGTTTATTTACATTTTTATCAGTGTTTTGTGAGTTTCGCTGTATGCAGAGATTTTTATTGAAAATATTTTTTTGAGAAATCAAAAATAAAAAGTTTTCATAAGGTTCAACATTTCTGGCAGGTCACTGTATATATTTTTTCAAATAATTTTTTTCTTTGCGGGGAAAAGAAAATGTGTAAATAAAAATATTTTATAATATTTTCTTCTCAATAGAAAGGCATAATCCAATTTTCAGTGTAGCAGTTTGTTTTTAAGCAGCGACATAAACTTGCATTTTTTAAATAGTAACCATAGTTGGCTATAAAAATAAAAAAGGCATTCCTATAAGTTTTTTAACGATGTATACCAAGGTATACTTTACTTAAAAAATAGCGTAGTTTTAGACATAAATATTTTTTATTTTGTTTTTATTATTTTTTTATTTTTTATCTTTGGACAATCCACCAAGGCTGAAAGCCTTAATACTAACGTACCGTGGGTGTCTTAAGCAGGGTAAGAGGAAGTTTGTTAACACGGGACTTAAAAACTTGAACATTTGGTGGGGGGTAGGAAATACCTCCGCTGGCAGCAGGTTCCACAATCTAGAAACTCTAGGAATAAAAGAACGAACGAAATGGGAAGTTCGGGGCCTGTCCAATTGAACTGTATAGGGATGCATACGCGCGGCACCACGAGTTTCTCTGTTGGGAACTGCAAGAGGAGGGACTATACTGGACAATTTGTCGGAGCAGAAGCCGTAAAAGTATCTATAGAAGAGCGATAGATCTCCCACAGCTCGGCGATGGGCAAGAGAAGGAAGTCTTTGAGTAAGTAAAGGATCATTAATAAGACGAACAGCCCTTTCTTTGAATGGCATCAAGAATGCTGAGGGTTGTAGGGGATGCCATTCCCCAAACATGAGAACAATATTCCAGAGAGGGTCGAATTTGGGACACATACAAAGTGTATAAATTGGAAGGAGAAAAATACTTTTGGCTCGGAAAAGAAATCGAAGCTTTTTGAAGCCGCGGTAGCTATAGATACAATGTGTTTATGCCAGTTAAGGTTATTCTCAAATGTGATGCCAACAAGATTTAACCTTGTGGGCATCCCCGCTCTGCAAAACCTGGCCACTCATAAGCAAAGGATGAGTGTTTGATAATTTTTTCGCGACAAGGAACACGATTGTGTTTTGGATGCATTAAATTGAACGTGATTTTTGGCGGCCCAACCCAATATCAAATTGAGATACTGTGAAAGAGATATCTGCATCGCCCTGCGTTTGCTTTTCAAGTCGGGTTGAGAGATTGGTTTGGGAACCTGAAAAGTGGAGTGAAGGGTACTATCGTCAGCATAACTATGAATGGGATTGGTTGTGGAAGAAAGAAGTCATTAAGCCCTTAACTGTTTTTATTGACAATGACTGTTTTTTTCCTATTTACTCTTAATGCTTTAAATTCATTTATTAAAAAAAAACCTTTCTATAAGTTTTTAATGATAAAAGGTAGAAATTTATGTTTTTATACCTTAAAGTTTTTTTTAAAGGTTAACGATACATTAGGAACTAATTCAATTACAACCTTTGTGTGCAAATCCTCAGAATTGGGTGGCGCATTTATAGTTGCATGCGCCAAACAGGTTAATTTAATGATTTGTTGGAAAAATATTAGAGAATTATTGCACAGTGAAATAAGACCAGGCACTAATAATACCGGCCTTATTTTGACATCTGAGCTTGCGCAGATGCATGGTAGGATAAGGACTCCCTTAATAAGAATAGTGCCTGGCTTTATTTATGTCGGTTTTAGGTCGTGCCTTATTTTGGTCTTATTTTAACTTCGGAATTGTTCGCGTAAACAAACGGCTGTCAAAAACAAAATCGAAAAGTTTTTAGAAGTAAAAATACTTAAAAACTTTCTTTTTCAAATGTATTTCTTTAATTGTGTTATAAAAACCCTACAACACAAAACAATAAAGAAAAACAACTAAAATTTTTCCCCCATTTTTTAGGTTAATGGTACTATCAATATGATGTGCAATAACTCTAAATTATGGGTACAAGCACTATTTAAATAAGGCCGGTATTAATAATTCCCAAGCTTAATAAGGCAACTCGCAATAAATCTCTATTAACAATTCATTTCTTAAACTTAAAATATAGAATGTTTTAGACCTACAAAAATATTAGGACATTAGAGAAACATCATGCGAGTTCAAAACATTCATGGGGAATTTTTACATGGCAAAACACATGGACTAAACCAACAAAAGAGCGAGACCAATGCATAATTCTATCGAAAAGGTTTACGTGCAGGCATTCTTTGTGTAATCTCAACCTGCTAGTATTCAACACCTTAAAAGTCAATTGAACGGTTTGAACTGGCACGACGTATATACAAGGTGCGCCAAATTAAACTTGCACACTTTTTAACTAATAATAACTATTTATCTGTTGCGCCCATATTTTTCATTTTCGAAGGGCTAATAGGAAGATATGTTTTCTCTAGGTTTGCCAATTTTGGTCAAATAGATTTAGACAGGACTGGACTTACAAGACTTTTTCCAAAATACTGTATTTAACGTCGTTGCAAAAAATCTGATTTAGCTACAATTACGCTAATACTTTTTCTTGTAGACAAATTATGGAAAATAATTCAGTAAAAGCGAATCTGTCCATAATTTAAGTATTTAGGAATTATAATCATTTTTGATAAATAATGCTTTAATGCATTTCTCTCGATTTTAAAAGGACTTTATTTAGTGCCCTTTGAAATTAAAAAATGAGAGGTTACCATGGTAACTGAGTTGAATGATGACTAAACTGTACAGTAAATTATTGAAAAATAAACGTATTTGCGTAATTCTAGATCAAATTTATTTTTATTGTAACGAAGTTTATTGCATCATTTTGAAAAAGTTCCCGTAAGTCCAGTCCTGTTTAAATCTATTTGGCCAAAATTGGAAAAACTAGAGAAAACATATCTACCTATTAGCCCTTAAAAATAAAAAAGATGGACGCAACAGATAAAAAGTTATTATTAGTTAAATAGTGTTCAAGTTTAATTTTCGCCACACTGTATACTCTAATACATATGTAAATAAAAAACAAATATTTTTATCACTTAAAAGTATTCATAATTTTGCAGTTTCATTTACAAAACACTTATCAATCTTCTTAAACCAAAAACTTTCATTGAATAAGTCGTAACAAAAACTTTTTCAATTAATAAGAGTTTCCAAAAGTTTTCGGGACAACCTAAATGGATATGAATTGATTGATATTATTTCTTGGAAAAACTGGAGAATAAACTTTTTATTTTTTTGTTAAAATTTTAACATAATTTAATGCAGATAATTTTTAGGAATTATATACAGGATGTTATAAAAGTCCTACCAATAACTAGGGCTTCTACAAAGACGCTACTCAAAAAGGTAATATTTTTAATGGTAGCAGCTTAACGGATGTTTAATTAATTATTAACTAGGTAAACTGTGGCTTCGTCCGCAAAGTGTGTCAAAACAATAATTTTCAAACTTATAATAGTCTAAGATCCCAGGGCCGCCAGACCTTCCTTATTTTCTCAGAAATAAAATATATCAAATAATGTAGTGCTAGTATACAGGGTGTTCATTTGAAAACTTTCCACTCAAGTTATCTTCGAAACGAGACAGATTTGAGAAAATCGCCGAAACACGTCAATATATTTATTGAGGGGAACATTTTTACAAAAAATTGGACGGCGCCCCTTTAACCCCGGCGGTACTTTAAAAATGACCTAAATACCTGATTTGGATGGTCATATTTCCGAAACAAATAAAGTTAGATGTACTTAATGTAGTATGTTCTTAAAGCTCATTTAAAGATCTTTTTAATGGTAAAGTAATATACAGGGTTCTTAAATAAAAAAACATGTACTTTTTCTTCTACCCTGTATATTACTACCAGTATCACCATTAAAAAGTCCTTTAAAAGAGCTTTAAGAAAACACCACATTAGGTACATCTAACTTATTAGTTTCGGAAATATGGCCATCCAAAGCAGGTATTTAGGTAATTTTAAAGTACCGCCATTTTGTAATAGGTGAAGATATTAACTTCATATTCTAGGGTTATAAAGTACTTATCAGGAGTTTTAAAATGATGTATCACCCGACCCGCCTTCTCATTTAAGAATTTTGGGGTGGTGGCCCTGGTGGTTAAGGGGTTAAAGGGGCGCCGTCCAATGTTTTGTAAAAACGTTCCCCCTCAATAAATATCTTGACGTGTTTCGGCGATTTTCTCAAATCTGTCTCGTTTCGAAGATAACTTGAGTGGAAAGTTTTTAAATGAACACCCTGTATACATACCATGCGTGTATGCATATTTTCTAGCTTGAGCCGACGCCAATTTACAGGTACCAGGTGCTAAAGGTAGATAAAAATAGTACTTACTTTTCTTAAAATCTCAGTGCTGATTTTTATGTATATTTTAGAAAATATTATTAAAAATTCATAATTAATACTCTTTTGATACTAGACTAATTTTGGCGGCCATAATTTGTACCAGGCGCTTTAAAACTTCCAAAAAATAAAGCAACTTTACTTACAATCTGAGTCTTAATTTTTATATATAATACTTAGGGAACTAATTCAGTAATAATTTTTACTTCCTCAGGCACACACAAAGGCTTGCTATGTATATGAATGCAATCGTGATTTTAGATAGTTTTTTAAATTTTGTTATTAATAATTAAATTAACAATTTAATCGGTTCTCAGAATATTGTTTACATTTATTAATATCAATAATTACCGCATAATTAAAAATATACAGTGTGTCCCAGGATAGGTGTTACAAGAGGACAAATGGAATATTTTTAAGTGTCCAAAACTAATAAATACAAAATTTGATTTTGATTGGTATTATACAGGGCTAGTTATGCAACTTTTTTTAGACGCAAATTTCGATTGTGCAGAAGATGTGTTTTCATGTAATTCTTTAAATGTTCCATAAATTGCCTAATTGATTGTGCCTATTTTAAAAAGCTTTTGTAAATCTTGTTTTGTATTTTTTAGGTACCTATGAGAAAATAAAAAATCTGTCTGCTTCTGTTTTTTGCCGACTTTAATAGATTTGCCTATGAATGAATTATCTTAGCGGGTACTAAACTTACTTGTTCTTGCGTAGGGGAGGACCGGAGAGCTCTGGTTATTTAAGCTAATTTGAATGTTGTGAAGTGACAGTAACATTAAACTATTTATAAAAAAGGACTGTGGTCACTAAGTGTGATGAATTGGTCATCCATACACCAACTTTTACAGCGTATTTAAAATATCAAGGTCATGGAAAAATGTAATTGGTCACAAAAGGGTCAACATGGGTCAGTATTAGTGTGATTAATTAATTCGTCAGCAAGATTAAAAGAGTTCTGTATTAAAGGAAGACATTTTGAGACGACAAAATTTTATTATGCATGCTAACCTGAATTCAAAACTTTTTCGAAGAATGAATAAGTAAAAGCGATTTCGGAAAGCGCAAATCAGCTAAGTTAGCATTTGAGCATTAATGTTTTTACTATGTAACAGATATCGGGCCGATTAGAGGTTGAGTTTAGAAATTAGTACGGCGGACGGCTTTACCCGCTGGGGCGGGGCTTCCCGCATCTCCACTACGTTAATCTTAAAACTTGAATTTGGTATTGCAAATTACTATATTAGTAAAAGTGGCAAAACGACCGCAACAAATTAGCAAAACAAACCTAAATTAACGATACCTACGAGGGCACGAAAATCTTAATTAAGCCTAGATTTAGGGGTAAATTCCGGAGGAAATTACCAAGGGTGGTGGATGATAATGTTTTAAATGAGTGCTCTTAATAATTCAAGAGGGCCATTATATAGTGCGCACAAAGCAAAAATACAGATTAGCCTGGTTTATTTTGCAATTATCCCGAGGTATAATTGCATTCATTTTAATATGTATGTGTTAATGGCAAAACAGCTCAACGTGACCCGAATTACCCGTCGAAGAATGGGAAAGGATAATTCAAAGCTAATTTGGTAACCTCCAGGTTTTTGGTAAGGATAGTTTATCACAATACCGGGGATCCGAGATAGTTTTTTGTTGTAGACGAAGGCATTTAAAAGTTTCTTACGCATGGCGCTACGTGTTATCACTGCTTATTGTTTGTATGCTGTTTGTTGCTGCATATTTAGCTTATACAGGATGTCCATGTGGGCAATCTCTCGGATTCATATAAAATATTTTTTTAGTCTTAAAGCCTTAAAGGACCACTGAAGATCGGTTTTTCCTAAAAAGACTTCTATATCCCATATATTGAAATAATTTCTTAATATAATAAATACTAGACTCCTTAAAATGGTATGCTTGTAAAACATTTGCGTTCCTTAGTTTGCCAGAGGCGGACTAACCCTCACAATAAGGTACTAATTTTTACACCCTGTACAATAAGGGAATAAAAATATCATATTTAAATATCTTAAACCCTTACCAAAAAAAGGGTACTCTTGTCCAAAATCAATAAAGTGAACCGTTTTCGAGAAAACCGATATTTTGATTATGCTGCAACATTATTTTTTAGTTTCGTGAAAACAAAAATTATAAGCTTTTGTCCCTACTAAACAAAAACTTCTTTTTGTCGAAAATGCCTTAATTTATCGGCATCTAACAGGGGTAACTTTCTTTTAGCTAAGGATTTAGGCTACCGAAAAATAATTATTCAATTTTTTATAATACAAGGGTGTAAAAATAATTAACACTACTGAGTAAGGGTTAGTCTGCCTCTGGCGAACTAATGAGGGTAAATGTTTTAAGAGTCTTTACTTGTATTTATCATATTAAAAAAATATTTCATTATACCAAGTTGTATGAAAAATATTAAAGAAAAACCGATATTTAGCGGCGTCCTTTAAGGGCACATATCTCTGTAAAGAGGGGATTTAGGAAACACAAATTATAAGAACTAGTCACATTATTTTTAGGTATTCTCTATAAATCCGAAAGATTGCCCACATATTCTTGGACACCCTATAATAACCCATACATATTAAACCACAGGAAAAACTTTTTTATTTTTGATTTAAAAAAATATACCTGATAAAAATCTCAGCATACACCGAAACATCAAAATTTAAATAAACCATAGCGTATAGGAGGTAGGTGCAAATTAACGAATATGACATAAAAGAAAATTACGTTATGACTTACGTTACTTATCTGACAGTGTAAAGGTGCGTCCAGATTTAAACGAGCTTCACCGCTACATTGTTACGAACCAATACGGCAGCCCCGTTAGATTTGTATACAGCGACCTGCAACGGCACATATTTGGACGTCGGAGCGAACGCCGTCGCGGACACGATAAGTGTCGCAGCTCGAGGTTTGCGCCGATCCACAGCTTGTCGGTAAATTGACATCAAAAGAATTTGTTCGTGACGGCGTTTGCTCCGACGCGACGTCCAGACGTTGCAGATCGTTGTATCCCAAGCAGCAAGTTGACGTCTTTTTGACGTCTCTTTTAGTCATTTTTGGTCACATTGACCTCCCTAAGTCACAGACAAACTACCTCCCGTTAATGAGGTCATAATGACGTCTTTAAGAAGACAAAAAATTGACGCATATACTTTTTTTAAGCTGAAATGATACGATATTTTATTTGAAAATTGAAATAGGAAATAACTCCCTACTGCTTGCAATTTCCTTGCACTGCAGGGTCGCATCTCTCGGAATACTGTCCAACCTGGAGATGCAGATTTTTACAATAGCCGAAAATATTTCTTTCAAAGCTAATTGAGATTACCAACCGCAGACCGGTCTCGAACTATTTTTGTCTCATCGGTACGGTGTAGGCGATAAAAAGCGAAGATATTGAATAAACCTAGTAGTTTATTGTCCATTACGCCATCTATGGGAGTTTTTTCCTATTTCAATTTTGTAAAATTATTAGTCCTATTTTTCTGTTATATAATATTTTGGTTGGATTTTGATACGAATCATATAATGTCACAAAATTTTTCTGGCGGGTTTTCTAAACATGACGTCATTTGATTTTTATTAGCTAGTATGACGAAAAAATAACGTCAAAAAGACATAACTTCAACCACATCAAAAACACGTTATGATGACGTCATAATTTTGGTCTGATGACCAAAATGACTTAAAAATGACGTCATAATGACGTCAGCTTGCTGCTTAGGATACAAATCTAGACGGGGCTGTCGTAGTGGTTCGCGGTTGCAGGTCGTGGTTTAAATCTAGACGCATCAAAAGATCTTATATTAAGTTATAGAAACTATGTCTTTTTATTTTGAGAAAAATTGAACATTAGGTATATAAAAATTGTAAATCGATTTTTAAAAAGGCAAAAATAAAAATTTAATAGTTTTATTGATAATTTCCGTATAAATTTAACATAATATTTAATTTCATATTAAAATCTAGAAAGAGATATATTAAAATATACAATGACATATATTACCATTGGGTGGTACAATGCTTGTTAAATTATTTAACCATTCCATCGATATAAAAGTTTTTTGTGCACAAAGCAAAATTATAGGGATTCAGATTACTGCCATATTTTGCAGTTATTTTGCAATTTATGAAATTACATTTATTGTGATATGGATACAGGGTGTCTTCAAAAGATGCGGAAAAAAGGTACCACAGATTCATGAGGCCAAAATATGACCATCTAACCCAACTTACCTTGGTCCAAAAGTGAATGATTTCGAAGATACAGGATGTTTAAAATTTATTCTGGTTTTAGTTTTTATAAATAATTTTGGTAATAATAGGTGTTTTGTCACAATTTTGGCTAAAAGGTTTTGAAAGGTGAGAAATAAGAATCTGCTATCAATTTGATTGTTAACTTAAGGGGGCGCCGCATGCGGTATCTTAAACAAATAAAAAACGAAATACCTTTGTTAAACCACTCTGTATGTAACTTAAAAAAATCCTATTTTCCAACATATTATACATATTAAAGGTAACCTTTATAAAGTTAATTAAGGAAGCCGTTCTCTGAGATATCTGGTCTTAAAAAATCACTTCCTATACGGTCAGGTTTAAGCTATACAAAGTGTTTTAGAATTAGATGCTTATCTTATACAGTGTAAATTCTAAGGTGATTTTAAGAAAAAAGTTCAAATAAACCTATGTCCTTAAAGATTTATTTTCGAGATGCAGGGTGGTAAAGTTAAAAAAGCTTTGTGACCACTCTGTATCTCAAAAGTTAAGCTATTTAGGACATAGGTTTTATAAACTTTTATTCTTAAAATCACGTAAGGATTTATAATCTAAAGATTAGCATCTAAATCTGAAACACCCTGTATAGACCTCGCCAAATAGAAGGTGATTTTTTAAAATCCAGATATCTCAGAAATTGCTGCCTAAATCAACATTTACCAAATGTACCTTTTTATGTAAAATATGTTAAAAAAATGTTTTTTTTTAAGTTACATACAAATGGTCTCAAAAAAGTTAATACATTTTTAATTTGTGCGAGACACCGTAGGTAGCGCCTTCTAAGGGTAACAATAAAATTGATAGCAATTTTTATTTCTTATCTTCAAAAACCCTTTTAGCTGAATATGATGACAATAGACCTATTAGAACCACAATTATTTATAAAAAGTAAAACCAGAATAAATTTTTGACACCCTGTATCTTCGAAACCATCTACTTCTTGACTAAGGTAAGTTGGGTTAGATCGAAATATTTTAGCTTCAGGAATCTATGGCAGCTTTTTTTCGCATCTTTCAGAGACACCCTGTATGGCAAAATAGCTCAACGTAGTCTGTGTTTATGATATCTCTATTTTGTATTTAAATATAGTGGTAGCAAATCGCTTATCTTTTTTTTATGCAACAATTATGCAGATTGCGGATAGACAAATTATTTTTCTTTGCATATCCATAAATTTAAAATTCTTCCAACTATTTCATTAAAATTAGGTCGTTCTTTATTAATAAGCAAAAACCTTATTGTCTGGTAAAAGTTTAATAAAATTCATAACTCCTTTGTATTAATCAAATTTCTTTTGAAATTTTAAGACAACTGTGAATGAGAAGCTTCCGAAAATTAATAAGCTTACGTTTGGGAAACTTTTGTCAAAGTTCTTCACCTGCTGATGAAATTATATTGTACTAAATCAAGTAGTGTGAAAAAGAAGGAGGAGTTATTTTTGTAAAAGCAAAGGGGTAAGTTAGGTGACAGTAGTAGGTGCGACAACCTTTAAGATTTCGAAAAACACATATTTTATTTCTTTTCTTATGTATTTACAAACAGAACTAATGTATTATAGTACAAGATCCAAATGGAAAGCAACCTGCACTCATCTGTTTACACTATTTTATATAAAATGTAGTATATTTACAAAAGTATAGCCACATGCTTGCCTAAAAAATATGTTCAAGGCCATATTTAAAATTATCATATTACCTCTATAATTTTGACACACCCTGTATTACGGATATTTCTAGTTTTTGTCTTTCTTTAAGTTTAAAAGATTTTTAAATTTTGAAAAATTATTTAAATTTTTTGGTACATTCTGTATTATTTAAAAATACATATTTTAATAACTACCTAAGAATGTGTGAAAAATAGGGGTTGTCACTATAAGGGTGTTACCAAAATGTTTAGGTTATTTTTTAATCTAACAATATTATAGCCTTGACGCCAAAATAAATTTAACTATCTTATTAAAAAATACCCTGTACAGTGGCAACCTTTCTTTTTCTCAACACATTCCAAGATAGTTATTTAAATATATATTTTTTTAATATTACAGAATAAACAAAAATTTTTTAATAATGTGTTAAAATAAAAAAAATATGGCTTAATTTATAAAATTGAAAAGAAAATAAAAGATACTGATAGATTAGTACTGTCATGTAGAGTAAAAAAATAATAATTAATAGTTTAAAAAACTAAAAAACACGCTTTTATATGCAACCGAACTAAAAATTAGAAAATAATTTTTCATTAAAAAAATATTGTCATTTCATAGTAAAAAGCGTGGGGTGCATTTTACTATTTTTTCATAACTTTTCCATCATAGATATTTGCAAATATAATAATTATAACATTTAATATTTTTATCACCCCACGCTTTTTACTATGAAATGACAATATTTTTTTAATGAAAAATGATTTTCTAATTTTTAGTTCGGTTGCATATAAAAGCGTGTTTTTTAGTTTTTTAAACTATTAATTATTTTTCATTTTTAGTTTCTGCTACTCTTGACAAAATGGCGAAAAATTTTTTTAATGAACAAGAGTGGCAAATTTTAAAATTTTTCCAACAGATTTCAACTCACTAAAAATTTCTTCTTCATTAAGTAGCAAAGTTTGAAATTTTGCCAACAGATGGCAATCCAGGCAATGTTTGGACCGTTGCCAATATATTGCAACCCACTAAAAATTTCTTCTTCATTTAATAGCAAAGTTTGAAATGTTGCCAACAGGTGGCAACCTAGGTGTTGTTTTTATATTTTTATAATATAAAGGAAAATTTTTTTCCTGGAGATCCAAAAAAGAATGTTAATTTTTATTAATTGCACATTATGTATTATGTATACATTACACATAATGTAATTTTTATTATGGAATCCTTGAACTCATGGTGCAACTAACCCTATATTTTTATTGTTCATAAAAATTGAACACCCATGGTGCAACTAACCAAATTGTGTAAAAACTAAAAATTTCTTCTTCATTTAATAGCAAAGTTTGAAATGTTGCCAACAGATGGCATCCTAGGTGTTGTTTTTATAATATAATGGAATTTTTTTCCTGGCGATTCAAAAAAGATAACGGGATACTGTTTTTAAATTATTGCATCTTCATCGGTCCTTGACACGTGTGCAAAGTTTCAAAGAAATCGAATAGCTGGAAGTTGGTTAAAATTAGGCTCAAAGATTCCGTTACATAGATAGATAGATAGATAGTTACAACCCAAGTTAATAAAAGCGTGTTAAAAATTGCCAGTATACAGCGTGTCAAAAAATTTTTTAAATTTAATTTAGCCTTAAAAACAATTTTACTGTAAACTCTAGGGAGCGCCCCCTGCGGTATCTTGCACAAAATACCTTTTTGAGCCACTTTGTATGTAAGCTTTAGATAGAAATTCTTATTATTTAATATTTTTTACATGTAATTAGGTAGCCGTTTTTATGATATCTGGATTTTGAAAAATCGCTTCCTGTATGGCCAGATCTAAGCTATACAGGTTATTTTAGAATTAGATGCTAATCTTTTAGAGTGTAAAGTCTTGAGTGATTGAGTGATTTTAAGAAGATATTTTCAAATAAACCCATGTCCTAGGGCAAGCCTTTGGCAATACCTTTGTTAAAATCCTATATTTAATATTTTCAATTAAATAGTTTTTATTCGGTAAACAGGTGGTTGCAGGTCGTTTCCTATTTGGATTTTAGACTATTAGTAAAGTACTATTAAAATATGCTTTTAAGAGAGAGGGCAAGAAAAATATTTTCTGATTTTTTTTATTTAAACAAATTTTATACATCTTAGATAGTTTAAATAGTGCAACAACAATCCAGGGGGATGATCTCTTCCCAGTTCCGAATTAACACTATAAGCAAATTAAGCAATTCCTTAGGGCATCGAGATGTGGGAGGCACCACCGAGTAGAAAAAAAAGAAAAAAGTAGAAAGATTGTTGCGAAAACTCTCTATTTTCTTACAAAGTTGCAAATTATTCAAATTTACTTCCTTAAAAACATCAAATAATCTTTTTAGTGACTTCTAAGAATATTAATCTATTTTTAAATTCTTTGTTTATTTAACCCCGGTTCATGTCTCCTTTCGGCGAAATACCGCTATCAGAAAAAGCATTTGAAGATCTCCGCCGGGCTTTTCCCGCTTTATCACAAACGCGGCCGCGCTTTTGGCGGCTTGCGCCACAGCGATATCGGCATGCTTTGTCGGGGCTTTGACTGGTTCCGAGAATAACTTTTATTAATTTCACCCTACATATTGGCTCTTTTAGTTGACCAATAGGATTTCTAAATTATGGAAGCCATATTTGGTTTAATTTGTTTCTGTATTTTTAATGGTTTAACCATTTCCTTTTTATTTGGACCCACCTCTATTTTAACTTCTCTCTGCCAAATTACTTTTGACAATTCAGTGTAGATTAAGATTTCATTCATGTAACAAGAGGTTACTTTTTTCACGTTAGTTTACGAGAACGTAAGGTTTTCTCTTAAATTTTAATCCCCAAAAGTGTATTGGGGCTCCCTCAAGTATCATAAGGTTACAAAGATTACGTAATAGACTTGTCAAAAGGACAACTATTACAAAAATAACGTCAAGGTTCTTTTAACTAAGTACTTAGCAAAAAGTTTTTCTTTGTGCTATTCCCAGCTGTTTTGTGCAAACTATTTGTACAAATTGTCTTAGAGAAGACATTCCGTAAAAACGCTAAGGTTTTCTCAACTTTTCATTTTTTAACTCGTTCCCGATCATTACAACATAAAATAACACCGCAGACAAAATGTCTTGAGACTTTATACTGTACAATAATTGTAATAGTTATTTAAAGTGAATGTGCTGACAGACTGGACAAATTTACTGACAATAAACTGTAAGGTAATTTAGAAATAAGATCTTAAAGACTATTCGTTTTTTCAAGCCTTTATTTAGTTAAACTCACCATTATTTATCAATTTATTTTTTGTTTTAAATAAAAGTTAATTGTTTTGATAGTAGTTTTTCTGTAACAAATTTAGCTTAGAAAGTTCCTATTTTAAATAATAAATCATACTAAAATATAGAACCACCCTGTAGACAAGCCACATCAAAATTAGAAGTGGTTAGTTTAAAGAAACTGCCACCCCTGAGAAAGTTGGATTGGTGTTTAAAGAAACCCAGTTTACATTTTTCTTCAAAGATGATGGGCTTTTTTTGCTTTTTTGCTCTTCTAAAAATGTTGAATCCAAGAAATTGGTAAATTGGTATTGTAAGGAAATAATAAGTAGTTTGGAGTGTAAAGAAAAGGAGTAATCTTTTATTTTGTTCTTTTGGTCCCGACTATGGCGGCACCACACGAGTCAACTGCTAAGGGTACCAGAAAGTCTTAATGCGGCACTGTTCCTTCCCCGACTATTAACTGGAATCTATATTGTACGGATATTTTGGGTATAGTAATTAAAAAGAAAGTACCAAAAAAACGTCCATATTAAATATATATTCTTTTTTAAGAAACACCTAGGATTTAGGTTTATTTTTAAATTGTTGAAATAAAAATAAAAAGAGGTTTTTGAATATTTTGGATTCTGGTAGAAATTAGTAAAAACCTATCTTTTCTACCTATGACTATTTATATGGTGTTAAATTGCAAAAATATACATTTAACTTCAATTTTTTACTTAAAATTATACGGAGTGTTCAGAAAACAATATTTATTAATACCTACATTTAAAGGCAAATTACTTGTTTATTTAAAATAGAACACCTGGTATGTAAATTTTTGATTTTGATTTTAAAAATATTGAAACATATACAGTGTGTCCCAGGTAGTGTCCAACCGAAACTTCGGTTTTGGTTTTGACCAGTTTCGGCCAAAAATCAAGTTTCAGTGACAGTTTCGGTTTCGACCAAAATTGGCCAAAACCGAAACTGGCTTTGGTAGTTGACGTGCGCTCGCCTAACTTCATTTTTTGCGGCAACGCTATCATTATGATAAAAATGCCTAAAATTAAATAGTTATCAAAAGCAAGCCTTTTTTGCTCTTCAAAATTTTAATCTTTTCAACCCCTCCATCAAAGAAAAAGTATGTACGCCCCAAATTTCAGTATTTCAAGGTATTTTAAATTTCAAAATATTTTGAAACCCTCCCATGAAAAAAAGTGAGTTTCGGTTTCGGCTGAAACTGAAGCCATGCCCGAAATTTCGGTTTCGGTCTCGGCGGCCGGAAAACCAGTTTTGGTCGGACTCTGCTTTAGTCCCAAAGTAGGTGGTACAAAAGGACAAATGGACCAACAACTTTGGAATTTTTAAACGGTTACTAGTCGCATGGCTCAAAACTGAATAAAATATAACTTTGTTTGGTAATATACAGTGCGAGTTATAACTAAAAATATGAAAAGGGACCAAAAGTAAAGTACTTATATTTTAAAAAATAGGACAAAATTGTATTAGTAAATGTAGAGAATTGATTTTTTGTCAAAATTTAAAAATGAAGAATTTCGGTAATAATGGTAATTTTTTATATATCGCATTATCGCATTTTAAAATTCTTGAGTTAAGGCATAGAGTAAGGAAGGCAACGAGTTTGCTCCTTTTAGCCCAAAATTTAAGTTGTAATGACTAATGTAAAAATTGACAATAACATGTTTTTTTAACTTTTATGCTTTAACTTTAAATTATGATATAAGAATTTTAAAATTTAAACATTTTTGGTGCATTTCTTCTCTTGTAACACCTATCCTGGGACACACTGCAAGAAGTTGTTTCAATTAAAATAACAAAGATGCCATCGAAAAATTTAATTTTGTTCTTAAACATCCTTTAAACCTTATATTTTTAATATAGGAATTCCTGAAAGCCTATTTATAAGGGCTTATTATTATTAAAACTTACCTGTTGCATATCTAAAATCTAAAAATGGACTTATACCTGATGACAACGAAATTATTATTCAGTATTTTATGTCCTTCAGTAAAATAGTATACTTTTTATATTTTAGAATTTTATGCTGTTTCATGAGATGCCAATCTTGAATATAATAGTTTCTGCCTGTTACTTCCGGTTTCACCGGAAGTGATTAAAATGTTAATATTTTAAATGAAGTACTCTGTATATTTTTAAATTTAAATTCTACATGTTAATCCTGACATAAAAACTTTAGTATACCCTAACCTATCCCTTTTATTTTTAGAAAAAACGGAGTTTGAAAAGGTCCAAACGACCTAACAATTAACTGTTTTATGGATATTGTACAGACCTTTTCAAACGCAATTTTATCTAAAACTAAAAAAATTAAAATGGCCTCTAAAGGTAGAGTCTTTTTAAAGAACTATTTTACGCATTTTAAATCTTTGTGCTGTTTTTTTTTTTAATAAAACTGCATACTGCGCGGTCTTTTAGACATTTTCAAACGCCATTTTCTCTTAAATTAAACAAGTTAGGTTAAGAATAAGTTTTAGTTTTTATATAAGAAATAACCTGGGGGTCGCACTTGGGTACAGAACATTATACACAAATTAGGTTTGAAATGTTACGCAAAATCTAAAAATAATTAATATATAGGGTGTTCCATTTAAAATAAGGAAGTTGACATTAACTTCCGGTATAACCGGAAGTGGTAGAGCTGTTAAAATATTTAAGTTGAAATAAGTAAATAAATTTTTTTGAAATGTAACTAATCCAAAATATTAGTTTCTGAACACTCTGTAAAATAAATTCTAGTTGATAGCTCAGTGTTTGTTTTAACAATGTTACTAGAAAAGTCAACAGTGAGTACACGATAGGGTTTATTCAAATTTAAATTAACTAATATATAGGGTGTTCTGTTAAAAAGCAGGTTTGATATGGATGTTTTTTTCCGCACCCTGTATCTATCTTCATAATTTTAAAGTGCGCCACCCCGTATATTGAAATTTTATTACCAAACCCAAATTTTCTGACTGACTTAAAAATATGCTTATAGTCAAATTCCTCTTAAAAGATTTAATAAGGGCAACGAGCATATTTCATTAGACTTTCCAACTTTGGGTAACGTTGCATAATTACGCGAAAATAGCCACATTACGAAAGTTGGCTAAAGTGAGCAAATCTGGAAAATTTTGCTTCACGAATTCGGAAGGTCGTTAGTTGTTAGAACTTCTGGTTTGGTATTTAAATTGAAAGAAAAGTAAATTTTTAAAAATATTTAACTCAATAAAGAGTGCATAAAAGGTTTGTAAATAGTTCATTTATTTTCATAAAAAATATCATAACGATATTTGATTACTAAATATGTGAGGTAAAAAATTATATATTGTTCCGAATCACCTGGTATAAAAACACGTGTCTTCGTTTTTATACCTTTATTAACAATAAAACGTAACTATGGTTAAAACGACAAAATCTTCAGTTGTCAATGTCTCGAAGTTTACATCACTCATCGGAGGTTTCCCGTCGCCCTTTTATAGTATGGTGGAAGAGTAAAGAATGATCTAGAATCTTGGAGAAATATCGCGAAAATTCCATAGTACAAGATGGCATAAAAGTTCTCCATGGATAATTCGGGCGTTTTCGGAAACCTTCGAAACTGATAAAAGAACTTGGAAAATGTAAGGTAAATTATTCAAATAAATTATCAGACTAAATTAAAAGGTCCTAACTTTATTTAATTCTATAACCTAAAAACACTTATTTTTAATATCCGTAACAATATATATATATATATATATATATATATATATATATATATATATATATATATATATATATATATATATAAAAGTGAAAGGTTCTTGAGCCTTGATATAAATACATTATTAAAAGGTAAAGTTCTTTGGGCATATGGCTGATCAATGAATATAAAAATTAATAAATAAAAAATCCTTGTAAGAATTCGGCTACTATGGTTGGTTGTTTAAAAATTACGGAGTCTCCAAAAGAAAATGGAATACCCCGGGCCCGACCATATATATATACACATATACATATATATATATATATATATATATATATATATATATATATATATATATATATATATATATATATATATATATATATATTTATTTATATATAAATATGTTAAATGGTTGTATTGAACTAAAGCTAAAAATAATTCGGAAAGTCCTAGCTACCAGATCGCACCAATTTTTTTCATCAGTCTGGGGTATTGATCAGAAAAAAAATAAAACCGGTTGGTGCGATCTGGTAGCTAGGACTTACCGAATTATTTTTAAGCTTTTAGTACAATGAAATCGTTTAACATTTTTTTTTATAACTTATTTATAAATTTTTAGTTTTGTTGTTAGTTGGTACTTCTTATTCTATCGAGTTCATTAAATGCCTCACTATAACTAACCAGAACTAACCAAAACATTAGTGTATAAATATTTGATAGAAATATTTATTGATGATTCAATTCACATTTATTGTATTACTTCCAGTTTACCCGGAAATAATTGCTACTTTTAAATTTTAACACCAGTAGTATATTTTATCTTATTTTAAGAGAATACCGGGTGATGCACCGCAACTGCAGATGTGAAGCTAGGGAGTATCAAAGAAAAGAAAATGTAAGAGATGATAGGGACTTGGAAATTTTATTGCACGTGGAAGAAAATGAAGGGAAGGTGAGTACAAGGAAACTTCAGGATATTATAGAAAAAGAACTCAATCAATAGTGCTCCGGATTTTGAAAAGGCTTAAATATATTTCATACAAATATGAAAGACATCAAGAGCCAAGGGATGGGGATAAAATACGACGGCAGGAATTTTGTTTTAACATGATGGAAAGGGCAACATGGGACAGGGAATTTTTAAGAAAAATTTGTTTTACTGATGAGTGCACATTTACGTTAAACAATGAGCCCAATCATCAAAATTACCGATACTGGAGCAAAGAAAACCAACACAGATTTGTCGAAACGAGGACGCAATATCCACAGAAAGTAAATGTTTGGGCCGGGATTTTCGGACAACATATTATTGGACCATTTTTTCTGAATCAAAATTTGAATGCAGAATTTTATTTAGAACTACTCGAAGAACTAATTTTACCCGCTTTAAATGATTTTCGGCTAGAATGGTTTTTGGAGTCTGGAATATTTACAATTAAAAGATTCCCCTTATCGTCAATATCATCAATGCTAATTTTTATCAATTCTTCTCGACGACACGCACCAACTAGTCCAAAAATTGTAGCTACCTTCATCGCTAGATAGACACCATTTGGAGCATCATTAATAAATTTTGCTATTTCATCTTTCGAGAAAATTTGGCCTTCTTGGGTCTTAATCCCACATTTTGCTTCTTCAAAAATGATGTATCTTTAAAATATTTGCTTAAATCCATGTTCTTTTCAATCTTAATGACACTTTAACATGGAATACCTTGACCATAAGGTATTGGGCTTACATGTTCCGCGAAATATGCCATAAAAACTTCTTCTTTAATACTTCTGATTTTTTTCTTGCCACACCAGCTTGTAGACGCTGTATATTCTTTCTCGAACCTGTGCTTTGACTTGGACGGCAACAAATTTAAATTTGCTATTTCGGCTGCTTTTAGAATGGATTCAGGTAATTTCTCGTCAAAAGACTCCATGGGAAACGTTTTTTATTCAAAATCGACGATACTGATCGGAATGTACTAAAGACACTTTTAATTATCGATGACTTTTATTGACTTTGATCTTTTATAATATGGACACCACCACCTGTCAAAACTAAAAATCTGACAAGCAAATTTAATATATACCAAGATTTTTGAAAAAATATTTTAAAAACAATATTAATTTTTAGTGAATATTTCTTTGATTTTACACCTAATTTGTACAAATAAAAGAATACTATGTCAATAAAAAACTATACTTCAAATTTTAAAAAATAAAAACATATTAAGTACCTGTTTAAGTGGGAAATTTGCAAGGGTTTACTTTTCCGCACTAGTGCGAAAAAGTGATTGTTTTCCGCACTAGTGCGAAAAAGTAACACTTTTCAAACTAAATTGCGTGTGGAAAATTGCTGCTTTCCACACCCTAGGAAAAAAATTCTTTTCAACTCTATTGTTGAAAAGTTCTTTTAACTCTATTGTTAAAAAGTTCTTTTAACTCTATTGTTAAAAAGTTCTTTTTAACTCTATTGTTAAAAAGTTCTTTTTAACTCTATTGTTGAAAAGTTCTTTTTAACTCTATTGGTAAAAAGTTCTTTTAAGTCTATTGTTTAAAAGTAGATTCCAACACGCGTGTGATAGTATTCGTTTTCTAAAAGGGCTGCGTTATACGTCATTGTCATTTGTGGTCGTAGGAAAAAATGAATCAATTATGCGTGCAACTAAGAATCTTGTAAAACCATTAAGAAAGTTTTTTAAATTTGCTTACTTCGCTGAACTTTCCTAACGTTGCAATTTTCGCGTAATTATCCTACTTTACCACAACTTGGCGGGCTTAATAAAATATGCCCGTTTTATTAAATCTTTTAACATGATTTCAGGCCGCAAGCTCTGTTTTTATAAGCGCCTAATGGCCAACGGAAAACATTGTATTGTGTTAATAGGGTGCTCATTGTGTTCGTTATTCGTTTTCAGTATCCCGGTTTTCTGCAATTTACTTAATTTTTAAGCTTCTTTGTTTATTCTGTAGTAGATAAAAGGCCTATTAAAGCAAACGAAATTATATAAAAGCGATGGTAAAGAATAATATACAGTTTAAAGCTGTTTTTAAGTCATTTTGATTTTTCACAGTGATATTCTTTGGCTATAAAGCTGGTTTTACACTTACTAAACTTATTGTCAAATAAGTTAGACCAAGTTTACCTTGAAGAAATATTACAGTGTCAAACAACAAATTGGATATCAAAGAAATTGAAGGTCGCCCTGTCAAATTGTTTTAAAAAATTAGAACACGTCCTATTTTCCTTTAAATATTTGATGCAGAACTACCAACCTATTGGATTAAAAATTGACGGTTGGCAACTACTTAACCTCAATTTTATCGTGATTGCGCATTGTTTGGTTTTTGCTGTGGTGTTCATTAAGTGTTTGCTTACAGATTTTTAGGACAACGTTGGAATGTGCTTATATAACTAATATATTTGCTGCATATACCGGCAACCTTGCTTTAAAGAAATTTGTCAAATAATTTCTTTTAATTTACACCTCCGTCTTTAAGCAAATTTTATCAAATATTTGAGCAAACTAATTTGACAAGAAGTTTAGTAAGTGTAAAACCAGCTTAAAGAATTTTGAATAGGCGCCTCTATGAGATACTTTTTAAACCCTTTTAGGACACTATGACATTTGTTTAACATATTTTGGATTTTTAAATGGAATATCCTGTGTATTTGATTATTTTTGGATTTCTAAAACAATTCTAAATGAAAATATGTCATTTTAAAAGGTTTTTGTACCTAATTTTTAAAGAGCCATTTTTAATATTTCATTAAGATGACCATGATTGGGTACAAATTATTCCAAAGACCCCGGGTGATGTTAAAAAATTCAATCGCAAAGGTTTGGTGAATAATGTAAAATATAGAAATTAAACAAGTTGGCAAATGGAAATTTTCGCACCCAACTATTATTTTTCAAATAACAATTCTTTTGTTCAAGCACTTTTAAATGTAATTTTTGACATAATATTTAAAATAAATCAATAACGGTTGAACTTAGATATAAAACACTATACAAAATATGTTAAAAATTTTAAGCAGACGCTAAAAGTAGATAATAAAGGTTGTGTCATTTAAAATAAGAAAGTTTATTTTAACTTACTTCTGGTATAACCGAAAGTCTTAGAACTGTCAAATTATTATAGTCGTATGTCCTCTACTCATTTTATAATGTTATCAAATTTTCAAAGGCCTACTTTTCGAGAAATAGATCGCTGCAGTTTCTTGTCAGACACCCCAAATAGCGTACAGAAATATTATCTTATATTAACCCGCCGGGCTGTCCAATAGAAAAGTTCTAAAATTGGTGCCACTTTAGTCTGTGGTCAACCTGTGTTTTGGGATCTACCGTTTATTTGGCCACTTTAGTATGCGGTCTACCTGCGTTTCGGGATCCTCAAGGTATCAACCTATTATTTGGCTAATATCTATTTACTATTTACATAATACATAATCTTTCTAATAATTCTAATAACCATTAATACCTAAGCGTACCACAATTGTAAGGATTAGTACCTAAGCAGGGACCTGATTCTAATAGAATAATAATGACCCAATTATGTGATATGGCATATAAATAGAAAGGGCAAATTTTTATAAAAATTCGTTTATTCAGTTTCTTACGTAATAATGTTGCTGAAAGATTTATATAGAACAGTTATTTTAGACGACAATGTTGCTGTCAACTTTTTGCGGCAACACCAACTTTTAGAAGAACCTGAAAATATAAAATGCCATCGGTGTGGAAGCGAAATGCAGCTGAAAAGGAATCGAGATCGAGGAGGACAATTTAGACCTGTGCCTTGTTGTCCTAGGAAGGGTTGTCCAGTCACGCGTTCAGTTAGGAGAGGCAACACATTTTTCCACTACACGGATATCAACAATAGAATAAATTAGAACCCAAGCTTATGTGACTTTTTAGAGCTAGTTTTTCTTTTGTACAAAAGATCCCCATGACTAGCCTGACAAATCTTACTGGAAAATCATCAGCAACCGTAACCAGTTCCATTGTTACCAGCTGGGGCCAGATAGTAGGCACGGAGGATAATCCTATCCAAATTGATGAGGCTAGATTTGCTGGTCGGCGGAAATACAACCGAGGTTGCATTTTAAATGGAGACCGGGCGACACTATCTGAAGACAGCGACGCCGAGGTAGAAAACAATAGAAACCATGGTGCCAGAGTGGATGGTATGGTATTTGGTTTAAAAGAGGAACAGACTGACGCTACTTTTTCGTAGAGCGGCAGGGATAGGAACACATTAATTCCAATCATTCAACGAAAAGTGCAGCTTGGGTCAGTAATTCACTCTGATGAGTGGCCAGTATATAGGAAATTGGATCAATTTGGGTATACACATTTCACAGTTAATTAACCAGGAAACTATGTAGGCCCGGCTACGGGAGCCCATGCACAAGGAGTCGATAGGTCTTGGTTACACGCCAAAATAAAAATTCTGAAAAAATGATAGGAGACCTATTCAGCATTCCCATCTCTATTCCTTAATGATATAAGAACAGTATCTAGATAACTGTACCTATTACTTTAATAATAATTGTGACGTATTTTTAATAAAAAATAAAACAATACACCAATCTGCCTCTATTCAATTTAGCCAGGGCCGTATTATCCATTAGGCTGACTAGGCTACAGGCTAGGGGCACCATGAAAAAATAGGCGCCAGACAGGGGAGTAATAGGTTGAGTGGGGATTTTTGGTGAATAGGCGCAACGGAGGAAAGGACTTTTTTTGCTCTTAAAAATTTTTTTGGTGGAAAATAGGCGCTCTGGGAATTCTAGCCTAGGGCGCCTCAAACAGTTAATACGGCCCTGAGTTTAGCTAAGCTTATGTTAATTTTAGAGATAGTGTCAGGGTTATTGGCATATCAAATCACAGATCTGGTTTGTATTTTAAATGGTAGACCGCATACTATAACAGAGACAGACCGCATACTAAAGTAGAAATACAGGGTGGCGCATCGAAAACGAAACAGACGCATTTACTGGCAGCTCAGTTTTTTTGAAAAACGCTCAGACCCGTCGATTTTGTTTTCGAGGGGGACACAAGTTTGGCAAAAAATCACGTTAGCACGTGCAGCCCCCTGGGCGGGGTGACACCAACCTAAAATCTTAAATGGAAAGGGGTTCGAGTAATACCTTATTTTAAAGGTCTTTTAATTCCCTTTATAATGATATAAAAATTAATGTACTTTAGTTCAGTAGTTTTGAAGATATATTGATTTAAAGCTTAAAGTAGACTTTAATAGGTACATCAGATTAGTTTGTACTACTTTCAGAAGAAATTTGACTAAAATAATTTACTTAATAAGTAAATGCTTTTCTTCACTACGCCCATGGTTTGTTTACCATTTTGTTGTTGAAAATAGCTATTGGAGCGTTTTTTGTGGCAAAAAAGTTATTTCTTCAAGAAAGATAAGGAAATATCTAGTACTTATTTTAAATAGGAATTTAGTTTGCGATTGATTTGACCAAACTTTGTTGCTAAAATAACTTTTAACGCTTTATTTCATAAATTAACCATGGTATATTCCACGGCAGAAATAGTTGAAATGATCGAAATATTTTTCGGAAATAATCAGTGCGCTAATAGAACAGCAGAAATATTTAATGAGCGACATGAGAACAGTAACGTGCATCGAAAATATGTTCTAGAACTTGTAGCTAAATTTCGGGAAACTGGGTCAGTCGCCAATAAAAAACGCAACATTGAAAATCCCATAAGGAACGAAGCAATAGAAGTGGGGGTTATAGGCCAAGTTTATGTAGATCCTACGTTAAGTACCCGTAAATTGGACACTGTGTGTGGTGTTAGTCGACGTACTGTCCAACGAATTCTAAAGGCCCATAGTTTTCATCCGTATAAAATTCACTTGGTACAAGAACTTAATAAAGACGATTTTGATCGGCGATTACAATTTTGTGAAGATATGAGTGAACGAATTATAAACGATGAGCATTTTCTATTCAACACTTGCTTTTCCGACGAATGTTCCTTTTTCTTAAATGGCGTAGTAAATCGTCATAACTGCCGATATTGGTCCGATTCTAATCCCAGAATTTATCATGAAGTTCATACACAGCAGCCACAAAAATTAAATGTTTGGGCTGGTATGTTTGGCGATCATTTAGTTGGTCCTTTTTTCTTATCCGGAAATTTGACCGGTGAAATGTATTTGGAATTACTGCAAGACGCCATAGATCCTGCCTTAACAGCCATAATTGAAAATCAGAATGATCGGCGGTACATTGAGAATAGGTTGGTGTTCCAACAGGATGGTGCCCCACCACATTACGCATTACGTGTTCGACAATATTTAGATCAGACGTTTCCAGGTCGATGGATTGGTAGAAGAGGTGCCATTGAATGGCCCCCAAGATCGCCAGATTTATCACCTTTGGATTTCTTTCTGTGGGGTCATTTAAATAGCAAAATCTATGCCACTCCGCCAACATCATTGGAAGACCTGCGACAAAGAATTGTGAATGAGTGCCTTCAAATTACTCCTCAAATATTGCAAAATGTGCGGCAACGTTTTGAGCAAAATCTTTATTATTGCATGGAGAGTCATGGTGGCCATTTTCAACATTTACTTGCCTAACGGGTCAGTTCATCCTTCATTTTTAAATTACTTTGCTGTCAAATGTATTGATCTCCACTAATGATGATGTATTAGTTTTATTTAAGCTTTAAATCAATAAATCTTCAAAACTACTGAACTAAAGTACATTAATTTTTATATCATTATAAAGGGAATTGAAAGACCTTTAAAATAAGGTATTACTCGAACCCCCTTTCCATTTAAGATTTTAGGGTTGGTGTCACCCCCGCCCAGGGGGCTGCACGTGCTAACGTGATTTTTGCCCTACTTGTGTCCCCCTCGAAAACAAAATCGACGGGTCTGAGCGTTTTTCAAAAAAAACTGAGCTGCCAGTAAATGTGTCTGTTTCGTTTTCGATGCGCCACCCTGTATATCGGTAGACCGCACACTAAAGTAGCACCGAAAAATTTTAACCTATGTTTTTTGATTATTATCAGTAAAAATAATTTTAAGAATACCTGTTTTAAAATGCTCGGAATTAATTGCCCGCATAAAAAGCTTTAAGCTTAATTTAAACGTGTGTGTGCAAACAACAACCTTGTAAACTCATTAGGAAAAACTTCTTTGGGTTTGCGCACCGCAGCGAATTGTTCTCGCGTAATTATCCTACTTTACCACAAGTTTGCAGAATAAATTCAATATGCTCGTTGTTTTGTAATATTAAATCTTTTAATCCGATTTAAAGACCCAAAGCTTTTTGGCAAACAAAAAAACATTCTATTGTATTATTGAAAGATTTTCTGTACGTTATTTGGTTTTATTTTGCTTGTTTTCTGTACTTTACTTAATTTTTTAAGCCTGCCTTGTTTCTCTTGAGGGTTTGGGGATAAACGGTACATAAAGCAAATACAATTACTTTGGAGACAAATGAGACAATGCTTGTGAGGCTTAAGATACTTTTATTTATAGCCCAAGATCTTGGAGTCCCCAGACCTTTAGCATGTCCTTTTAGCAAAGCTGAAATTTTGAGAAATATTAGTATATTGTGTTGTTAAAAAGGGGTACAGACTGCCGCTACTTACGCTGTATGCGTACACACTACCTTGAAAGCGGGGCCGTTTCTCAGGTAGCGCGAAGTACAGGTGCATAAAAACGTACTTATCTACGTTAAAGCATTAAACTATGGTTTTAAGTATCAAACTTCATTTTTAAATATATTCTTGAGAATACTATGTAGAATTAAAATTCACTATTGCCAGACACTTTCCGTGGGCCATTACTTCTACCAGACGTCTTGAATGTTATTTAAAAATTAGCTAAACTCCGTTATAGTAGTGAGCCTATATTTTATATATGTTATTAAAGGTACAATTTTAAGACCCTTTGTATGCGCTCAGACCAATCCGAAGGGCCATTTGACCCACCAGACACCATTAAACTTTCCAGCATTATTTTGGGTATTATTTCAAGAATAGAATCATAAAATATATGGTTTTCTCTATAAAAATGTATTTTAAATGTTGGTATATTCACAAATTATTATGACACAAAAAAATGAAATGTTCGTAGTTATTCATCTTCATTATCATCATCATCATTGTCCGAGCTTTTACTTTTCTTATCACGATCATATACTAAATAGAAAACACGCTACACACCTCTAAAGGTTTAGAGAAGGGGGATTATAGGGGCGTAAGTGTATTGTCTTTTGGAACAATATAGTGTTCTTACTCGTGCATATGAATAATGCCCTCACTCTCGCACTCACAGGGAAAGTTTAATAGCGTCTGGGGGACGAATGTCCCTTTGGATTGGTCTGGCCGCATACAAAGGGTCTTAAAATTGTAGCTAAAATACCATATATAATATTTCGGCTTGTTACTATAACCAAAGACAATTGTAGTTTTACTATAGACTCCCAGAACAATACTAAATTTTTGGTACGTACGAACAGTTTACCTAAAAACTTATTGATAAACTTGTTAGGTAAACTGTTTACCACATTTTTGGTAAACTATTTACCACAGTTCTCGTCTGGCGTCTTGTTAAGATTTTATTTTATTAGATTAAAATAATTTCAACCGAGTGCTAATGAACCTTTGTTTATAGATTGAAACCTTTGTATTGTAAGTAACTTAAAAATTTCATTATTTTATTTCTTTTAAAGTAATAATAACTTTTATTATATTGTGTAAGAGCACAATAGTTCTACATAATGTATAAAAGTTTTAATTTTCATAAAATGTTAAATAAACTTTTTAATTTTATTCTGGAGAAAAGCCAAATAATATTTTGTTTATATGTAATGGTTGACAAATATTCTGTTACAAATCGGAAACAATAAATTTATTGTTAGTATGAATATAAATCCAAAAAAGATGTTTGTTTTAAAATGTTTTCCAGTGATATATTAAGAGTTGTAGAAAAAGTATGACATGCAACTCGCACGGAATACTCATTTTGCTCTCGTAAGGATTACAACTTCAAGAATCGTACTAGTGGAAAATGATTCTGTGATGAAACATTCTGTGCTCGACCCATAATATACTATTCTTAGTTTTCAACTCAGTAATATAAACTCCACTCATATATATATATATATATATATATATATATATATATATGGTGATTTAATATACAGAGAACACCACACACATTGCTTTGCATTTTACTAAAAAGTGCTTCCCTGTATTAACCATCTAAGTAAAACATTGAACTTTTGTTCTGTTTTCTACACAAAACAGATATACTTTGTAAAAATTGCTCTGAGTAACCGTTTTTAAGATATTTGTGTTTAAGTTGTTTAGTGCAATCATAAACTATTTTTAACTAGAGCGTACTAGCTCGTTTGTATTAGCTATAAGTACAACTGCCACAATATACTTAGGATAATTTAATAATTTTTAGTGTATTCTTCTATCTATAAATTTTTTGGTTACACTAAAAACTTGAACTTAATGTCATTAAAAGCCTCATCTGTGCCCAAAAGTTTTTTAATTAACTTTTAAAGATATTTCTCTCGTGGATCCTTTAAAATACTTATTCTTTTTAATCCAATTTTATTAACTTAACTTGTATGTATAATATGTATACAGGGTGTTCGGATTTCGTTGCAATTGCAAAGTATCTCGGTTATTATGAGCGATAGCAGTGGCACATTTACCTACCAGAAGGCTGAGTAGGCCGAAGCCTACGGTGGCGTTTTTTAGGGGGCGGCAGACGTTTTTTAGGACGCGGCAGATTTTGTACTTATAAATAATGTAGTGTATTTCGATTTTTATTTTGTCCGTAGAAACGAAAATGAGGACTTTTTTGGTTTTTAAAATTATTTTTCAAGGAAAAAGGATAAAAATAGGGGCGGTGAAAATTAATAGCCTACGGGTGGCAAATATGTAAATGCGCCTCTAAGAGATAGAGACTTGCGGACTGTTGCTGCTTTTTGATATGACAAAAATGACACTAAAATATTTTTCACAGCCCTCTTAGTTTTTGGCATACAGAGTAACATTTATTTTTTTCCATTTAAGAACCCCCTCCCCACCCTTCTATTTGCTGATATTGGTAGATATTTTTACGTGGAATTTAGTGGTGAAGCTAGATTTTTTTTTATTTTTTAAGACCAAATATATGTTAAAAAAACACCCTGTATATTTGTTATTCATTAAATTATACAGGTTAAAAGCTTTTTAAAAATATGTAACACGTTATAGTTATTTTTTAATTTTAAACCCCAAACTGATGTTTTTAAATTTTAAAATTGAATTTCGGATAATGTGCCTTAATATAGATTTTATACTCAAAGAATGAAGTTTATTAATTGTTTACATTATACAGCAAAATCTAGTTTATATTTTTATTTTATATTTTGGTCCCGTTCAGCACTCCTGTTACACCTTGGTTCTAAAAGTTTCTTTGCCCATTAATTAATTAAAAACTGAATATTTTGGATCAGCGCCACTGTGTTTATACTCAAAACAGTTTTCAAAATTAGTATGTATCCATAGTTTTTAAAACAACGTTTGTTTTAAAACAAAATACCAGAAAACCGCGTATGAAACTGATACCTTCAAAATTTAAATTTCAATAATAATTTTGGTAACAGGGTTTTCTACTGTTTTGTCTAAAATTAAATGTTTTTGTTTTACATCATAAATAAATATTGATTTTTGGACACATTTTTAAGTAGCAACACAATATAGTCAATTGAAAATATGTAGTTTTTAATTAATTAATAATAATAACTTAGAAACCTCGAGGAACCAAGGGGTGAATAGGGATCCTAGGCAAAATAAATCTGTTAAAACTTACGTTTTGCTGTAAAATGGAAATAAATTATAAACCTAGGGCTAGGTTTATTCTTTGGTGATATAGTATATTACATTACAAGTGTGGAAAATGACTAATTTCACACGAGTGGGAATATTGTAGCACGAGGCGTTAGCCGAGTGCGACAAACCCACGAGTGTAAGAAAGTCATTTTCACACGAGTACTGTACACTATTTTTCCTACGACCACAAATTATTCACCAAAAAAAAGAAATTAAAGTTTGTCTTTACAGAAAAAATAAAAACAATTGAGAACTTTGCAACACTAGGGTGATATTTACTTTGCAACACTAGTGTGATATGTACTTTTCCTCACTGCTATATTATACTGTTTTGACAATATTTTTACATCGAAAATCACCTACCTAGAAGCATTATATAACTTTTATCATTTTGGAATTTAAAAACGCCCTCACTTATTAAAAATTGTATGGTTTGGTTGGGTAAAAGTTTAATACGGTTTTCTGCTATTTTAAGGATTTTTTAAAAATTATTGATACTTACATATTTTAGATACTCCTCTAAATAAAACGTAAGTGACGCATATCCAAAATATTTCGTTTTTTAAAAAATATCAGTAAACAAACTTACGGGACCGGGGAGTGAAAAGGGGTGCTGGGTGGGGTAAAATTGGTAAAACAAGTTAATGAAACTGAACATCACATGTAAAGTTAAGTAAAAATCACATTTTTTCCGCATATTTTTGAGTAAAAATATAAATAATATGAAAATTATAAATGCATAACCTAAAGTCCTAAAAGTAAGAAAAAAACGACAACTAAACGTCAGTTATACCATGCAAAATATGGAAAGCATTTGGCAACGTCGGAAGGGTCTGATTCTATTTATGAATGAAAAAAGAAAGTGGATTCATAAAGTGTGTATTAGCCTCAGGTTTAATTAAGGGATTAAAAAAAAGATTTTACTAGTTGTTTGAGTACACGAAGACAGAGATAAAGGAATTTGATCTATAGGAATTTTTTCTCTGGCGCTTTAGGTCGAACGGTCCAGCGGCAAGGCTGCCTCTATAGAGTGCGTGCTCAAAGGTAGAAAGGAGATTTTTAATTTGATCTACTTACCTGACAACACTGTGCCACTGAGCGACCGGTCAATGAAAGTTGTTTTTGTGGTTATGTCTATTTTTGTTTATGTTTTTATTTTTTCGGAAATTTTATTATTATTCTTTTCAATATTGGAAGAAAGCTTATACTGTGCAGTAACTTAACGTTAATTGGTGTATTCCTTTTAGCTTTTAGAACCGTTCTTCAGAACCGATCAAAACAGTTTTAAAAGGAACACCAAAAAACAGTGGGATTTGCCTGTTGACATGACATTTATAAGATTTGACAGATTTGTTGTTCTTTGTTTGGTTTATGTTTTAGTCATCCGTGGTTTATATAAATTTTTTCGGGTTAATTATTTAACCACAGTAAATTATTATAGATATTTATTAAATATATCCAAGTATTTTTACTATTTGCCTTTTGGCATATGTCATTAGTGTCAGAACACTTCATGCACCTCCTTCGATGATGGTGCATGAGAGGCAAAGGGAGAGGTAATAGAACGGTTCTGCAGAATAACTCCACTATAAAAGGAATACTTACGGTGTCGTTCTGGGCGGTTCTAAAGCATAAAAGGAATACACCAATTAAGATGATTTTCGCTAATTTGGTTTCTACTGTTTAATATAAGTAAAAAGCTTTTTTACTGTCACTACAATAAATATGTCACTTGCAAAACCAATAGCAGTTTTTAGAATGACATCATAATATGTATCACACGAGTGTTGTAAAGTACTTTGCAACACTAGTGTGATAAAACGCATTTTCTATGCATGAAACCAGTGTGCTATTTGCTATTTTCACAAGTGGTCGTTGGAAAAAGTTTATATCATTACCCACTATGCGAACTTCAATTTTAAAGTTAGAAACATCAATTTAGGGTCTAAAATTAAAAAATAACTATAGAATGTTATATATTTTTAAAAAGCTCTAATCCGCTATAATTTAATAGTTAAGAAATATACAGGGTGTTCTATAAGAAAAATCATATGTTTGGTACATATTTCGAAAAATATAAGATTTAAAAAAATCTAACTACACCACTGGATTCTGCGCAAAAATATCTAATCAGTTTTTACTTTTGTTGTAAGTTATAAGATAACTGAAATACGGCGGGGTTTCAAAATAAAAATTTCGCCCTGTATGGCAAACACTAAGAGGGCTATAAAAATCTTTTAGTGTCATCTTTCATTTTATTAAAAAGTCGCAACAGTTCGCAAAAATCACAAGTCTCTCTCTCTCGCTCTCTCTCTCTCTCTCTCTCTCTCTCTCTAATAATACCTAAGATACCCTGCAATTGCAACGAAATTCGGACACCCTGTACAGTGCATTCTAATAAAAACAAGACACCCTCTATAATTCCGTTATTTGTAATATAATAATTTCTTAAAAAAACTTTGAACATGTCAATTTTTGTTAATAGGGGACATATTTCTGTGTCAAAACTCACTTTTTCCTCACCAACACAAACGTGAAAAAGTTTAAATGGGAAGAGGGGGTCAAGTAATACCTTGTCTTAAATGTTCTTTTTTAACCGACCTTAGTTTTTATAATCGGTTTAGTAGTTTTCGAGAAAACGTACCCTAAATACTTGGTGTCTTAGGACCCTGTAACTTTTTATTTTTAAAATAATAAAATAAAATTTGGTAAGTTGTGAATCACCTAAATTTGCAACATTTCATGGATTTAGTGGTTTTTTGTTACTTTTGGTTTAGCCGGAAACGACCTAAACTTTATTATTTAAAATAGGACACCCGGTATATTTTTATTTATTTAAATGGAAAAAATCATTCCGTGTACAATGACACTCCATTTGCTACTTTGTCCTATTTTAAATAGGAAAGTTACGGTCATTTCCGGCTCAACCGGCAGCAACAAAAAACAACGGAATTTATGAAATATTGCACATTTAGGTAATTTACCTACGTACTAAATTTAATTTTTAAAAAATAAAAAAGTAACAGAGGCTTAAGACACCAGATATTTGGGAAACATTTTCTTAGAAACTACTTAACCAATTTTGAAAAACCAACGTCTGTTAATGAGATAATTTAAAACCCTTTAAGATCAGGTATCACTTGACCTCCTTTTTTCCATTTAAACTTTTTGACATTTTTATTTGTGGGGGTAGGGGATACCCTGGACAAGTAAATTTTGACAAAAAAATGTGGAATTATTTTATAATTTAAAACATTTATATGTATTTATTTTGTGTCGGCAAACGACGGTATTATCAAAAACAACCAACTTTATACGTTAACTATAATTTTTTTGACATAACGGGTGTCTATAAACTGCATGTCAGGCGCCCTATACAGCGTGTCTTCGGTAGTTCTTAACAAATGGGAAACTTATTTATTATTAATTTTACGAAAAAAGTGTCTTCATAAAAATTATTAAAAATGGATTTAGGTGGTTTTACAATTAAGATGACGATATAATATTTATAATCATGAAATATAGTGCACTAATGTACAAACTTAAATTTTCTCGATTTTTGCAGAAAAAAATATTTTTTTTAAATAAACAAAATTGCACACTTGAAAGTAATATTTAATTCTAAACATCTTCTCTTTATAACAATTTGCGATATTATCAAAAATATAGGTACTTTACTCTTAAGCAAAAATTACATTTTTGACCAAACCTAGTACATGACTGACAATTTGATATGCATTGCATTTTAGGTTTTGAACCATGCAGAACTTTTTATAAATAATCACTTTTTTCATAAAATTAATAATAAAAAAGTGTCCCATATGCCGCCAACTTACGTAGACACACTGTATTGTTAATACCCCACAGATACCATTATATTCTGTTAATACGAGCTTTTATGGCCACTAGGTGTTTTCCGTTTGGTTAAGAGCTGAGATTTATTCGTACTGGGGAATAAAACGGATAAATACAGCATTAACAATGAATTGTAAAAGGCTAGTTTAAATAACTCGTTAAAGGCGTTTGCCGCCTAACCACATTACCGCAAACAATGAGAATTATTTATTTTGTGGAGCCAAGCAATACATTTTTAAAGTTTTATAGGATTTAATTTATATGGGGTGTAATAATCAAGTAATGAAATAACTTTATTACCTAAATATAAAATTTGTCAATAAAATATATATTCAATTTTATGAATATTGTGACGCAAATTTTTGAAACCGGTGCACTTTACGCCACTGGGAAATATTACATTATAAAACTATTTCTTCGAAGACATGGAGAAGGTGAACTTTATTTTGGTACGATCATACCCGCATTCGGGCCCATACTGGCCTAACTGGAACTTTAACTCATTTATAGAAGGAACAGTTTAAAAATGTAAATTCGGTGCTCTTTGATAAGAAAAAAATCACAAAAAGTTTAAAGCAAATAAACCGGCATGCTTGTCTTCGCGGCCGCCTTTGCTATATTTCTTTTATGATATATGCCGGTTGATGCAGCTGGTCATCGCACTATGGGATAGAAATTAATTTTTTAGTCAAAATTCTGAAACTTACCAATCTAACTTAAAATAAGGTGCTGGAAAAATATTATAAATTATTACAAATGCTTTTTGGAAACCTAAAACTTATTATATGTTATTATAAATTTACACCCCCTTACCATTATTATTTTTATTGTACAAAATAAACTAAACTGTCAGCTTGTTTGGTTAATTCGGTAGTATTCTAATTAGTAATCCGATGATTATTATCTCATATGATATACAGGGTACGACAATAGGTATGATTTTTTAAATGGAATACCCTGAATATCATCACCAAAAAATCTTTTGAAATGCTTTAAAAAATACTACATTTGATGTGTCTATCTCAATTAGTTTTGGAAATATGACCATCCAAATCTGAAAAAATAATTTTAAATTATTCTTAGAAGCGTAATAGAGATACATCTTCCCAACTTTTTTTTATTTTTTAACGTATAAAATAAATGAAAAACACTATTTTGTTGGGTAGATTCTGTAGAATCCATATCTTTCATCAGAATGCTTTTATCTTTTAGGATATACAGTGTAGGACAATAGGATATACAGTGTAGGACAAAACATATTCAATTTTAAAATGGAAAACCTTATAAATTATAAAAAAATCTTGTATCTGTCCTTACAATCTGAAGTAGCAAAAAGTAGAAAGGCAATTGTAAGTATTAAAACTGATAAAGAAAAAGGTAAAAAAATCTTTGACAAAAGTAGCGAGACTGCATCGGAAACACAACAATAGCTCTTATTATTTAAACTCTTTTACTTTTTTAGTAAACAAGGCTAATAATAAACTAAGTAGATTAAATGTTGTATATTTATGTTTACCTAAAATACATTTTAAAGTTTCCTATTACCCCAATAGAAGTCGTCATATCCTTTTATAATTTTGCGTACATGTAGTTTGGAGTATCTACTTTGAAATACACAGCATGAGCCATTAAAATTTCAAAGTTGCTTTTTGGCCAAAATAATGGATTTCTATCCCACAGTGTATCGGCGCGTCGCTGTAAAGGATAGCGGCGCCCTTGTATAAAATAGTCCGATTGCAGGCGGCCTTTTTATGTTTTTTTGTATTATTTTCAAAGGGTACCGAATTTGCGCTTTTAAAATGTTCTTACTATACTTAACACTCACCCAATAACTCTAATCATTTTCTACCTTTTCTATTACCTCTTTCTTGGGTCAATTTGTAAATATGTACAGGGTGGCGCCTTTTCGATGACCTTGCAGGGTACATAACGAAAACTAAAAAAGATAGAACAAATCTGATTACGCAATCTCGATTTCAATTTTTGAAACAATTTCAATGGTAAAAGCAAATCATGACCAACTTAATTCGTTTTGGAGATACAGAGTGTTTTTCAAATTTTGTCAATTTGGCCAGACACTTGTAACTTTCCTAATATTAGAGATAGAGAAAAAATGTAAAAAGGAAAGTTTTAGATATTTTTAGGCAGATTTCATTGGCGTACCTACATTCTTTCCATTGACTTTTATTTTAAAGTTATAACACAAAGTTTTGTTTTTTAAATGGCACACCAATGACCAATTAAAAGGTGTCCTTAAAAGCCGTAAAAATACCGCACCTAATATATTTTATTTTAAATAGTTTCGGAAATATAGCCATCGTCCAGAATTTGATAAAAAATATAATTTTTAATATAAAACACCCTTTTTATTACCACTAAAAAGACATTTTTAGACCTTATTTTTTTCTAACAATTTTGGAGATATGAGCGTCTAAATCTTAAAGCGTATATCTGCTATTTTTTGGATTTAAATGGTCAGATTTCAAAAACAATAAAAGATAAATATATTAAATGTAATATTTTTTAAACCACTTTGAAATATCCTTGCAACGGTAATATAAAATACTGGGTGTTTCGTTATTATATTTTCGAAACTATTAGAAATAGATATATAAAATATGGTGTTTCTTATAGCTCTTAAAGAGACCTTCCTATTGGTAATAAAATATACAGGGTGTTCCATTAAAAAAACTCAACTTTATCTCTAATCTCAAGCGAGTTACAAGTGCCTGGCCAAATTGACAAAATTTGAAAAACAATGTTACAATGAATGACAGCCTTAATAGAAATTATAGTTCAAGTTGATGGGTGGAGGCTCAAGATTTAAAGAAAATACGTTTTCTACTTAGCCGACGTTTTGGAAAATTTATTTCCTTTTTGCCCTGAAGAAGTTCGACGGTTGTACATTATTCCCCCAGAACACTACTATTCTCCGTTGATAGGGAATGACTTCACGGGCATAGTTGAGTCTTGACTGACGCCCTGGCTCTCTCCATACCCATTGACGATGGTCATCACTGACCAGACCGAATCTTGATTCGTCAGAGAAACCCACTGGGCTAAAAGCCATTCCCCATGGTTTCTTGCCCACTAGTGGCGGGCAACATGGTGCCGAGGCAATAAAAGAGGTACCCTTAAAAATCTTCTGGTCCGTAAATTTGCGTGTGAAGTCTTCTGCGAATGGTATTGGTGGAAATTACGCGTTTGAACGTACCTTGGAAATGATCTATAATGACTTTTTGATACCTGTTGATGATTCGATTCACAAAAGATCTTGGAATATTTTAACTGGCTAAAAATATGGTGATTGGAAAATCCAGATTCATGCAGAGCAATTATTCTTGCTCTGTTTTAAACAGAAATTTCACGTCCTGGCATTTTCAGTTAGAACCAATGTAAACTTTGCGCATTTAAAAATGCAAATAAACTAAATAAAAGTAACTAAACAAGTTCAAATCTTTGCAAAACCACAAAAACTCTTATCTTCAAATAAGTATGTGGTCTTTTTTATTTCGTAAATAAAAGAATATTTTTAACTGATACTAAAAACATGTAGGATTCTTTATAACCAAGATATACAGGGGTCCAAGACTTTTCGCGTTGTGTGTATAAGAACTACTTCCAGCACAATCGAGATTAGCGTTTTAAACAAACCTGAGTCCGACCGAGTATTAGGGCTGGCAGGAGATAGCAAAAATCAATTCACATTATTTACTACGCTCAAACTAACCACAACAGTCCTCCATCTCTTTTTAAATCGAGCTAGTAGATAAAGACAGGCACTGACCATTCACTTTTTCTTCTAGTCATGAAATCTCGTTGAACATATGAACCACAACGAAGCTTTGGTGGAAAGATTAGTCCGGTCAAAAATAGGCAAAATGAAATATCGGCTTATATTGATTTTTACTCAATAATATGTTTTTTTTGGTTATTTTGGGTCAGCAGGCAGTTTCTACGTCAACATTATCTGTATTTTAAATGAAAACCCATTTAGGCATATTTATGGGAAAGCAGTTAAATTATTTGTATAACAAAACCGTATATACATAGACTAAATTTTCGGTGCTTTTGAAAAAGGTAAACAAATGAAATATCGATGGATTTAACAATACATACACACATTCATATAAGCAAGCATACACGCACACAATCATACATACAACTGAAGCTAATAGAAAGGTGTTAAAAAGACTCTGGTTTTTGTGTTATTCACGATGGACCTGGTACAGCCACTTTGCTAAGTTCCTGTAAGGCAGGTGAAACGCGTCAGTGGAGATTGTCCTAATAAATAACATGAAAAGCAGGAGTTCTTCACTGATCTCGATGGATAGCTAATGCTTGTTACCTGCGCAAAACAAAAGTTACAATTCATGGTCGAAAAAAGGAGTTTGTGCGCCAGAAAATTGAAGGGGAACCCGCCTGGCGCCAAATGAAGTATGTGTGTGAATTTATCGCCGCTTTTCCGTTTGCAGGACGTTAAGTCAGTACCGTATTTAAATAAATTTTTAAAATACAGTTTCATCAAAAACGTATAATACGCTTTATGTCAATTGTTGCCGTATTTAGGAAAAAAAAGTATTAAAATCAGTCCCGGATCTAGGAGGGGTGGGGGGCAAACGATGGTGTCTGCCATGGGTGACACCTTCAAGAAGCGGCAAATTGAAACATAAAATGAATAAAAAAGTGGCGACTGTAAAAAGACTTTTTTGGTCGTCTTTTAATTGGTTATTAACAATTTTTTTGCTCTTTAAATTTTTTCTTAATAAAAAGACCGGGCGGGGCGGCATGGCTGATTAAAAGAAAGTAAAATAAGTAAGTATATCAACTAAATGTATTACATAGGTTTTAACAATGTAACTGAATTAATGAAATGATATCACCTGATTTGCTACTCTGGTGAAAAAATTTTTAACACTTTTTGCCAAATACTATATATTGGTGGATGCTTAAGCAAAATTTAGCCTTAATTTAAGTTCAGAACATAAAAACGTATTTTGCAAGTCTGAGTCTCCATCACTTTTTCATTCTTAAATAAATTGCTAAAAAACGTCGGAACTAAAGAAAAACATTGTTGTCTATGACTCGCATGCCCCTGTCTATTGAACTAAGAATAAAATATACCCAAAGTTTTTAAGATCAGAAAAAAATTGTGACTTTTCTGATCACGCATTCGTGTTTAGTAGTCCAAACATTCCAAATTACATCACAGAATCTGGGTCATATCCTTTTTTATTTTATCAAGGAGCATTAAACTCACGATATTAAATTATTATTTCTGTCAACGTGGCCCAGGTAATCCGTTTACCTTTTCTTCAAAGATTATTTAGCAAATCTTTGTCCTTATTCACTGTTGACGTATCGTGTCCATGATATTTTTTTATATTACTACCTAATTTATGTTCGTAAAGAAATGTAAAATAATATAAATTATTTTATAAATATATAACGAATATTTTTCTTTACACATTAAGATACTCAGGTTTTAAAATTTTAAAATTATTTAATGATTTAAAAAGATTTAAGTCCGGTACTAAACATGACTTTTTAATGCACATGTACCAAAAACCTTTCGGTGGGCCTTGAGTTTGTTTACTGCGCAAGGTAAACAAAAATTCAAAAGGCAACTAGGCTCTTTGATCTTAAGGTGAGCTATCTATGAAGTTCTTTCCTTAACTGTCAAAATACGGAGATAACATTTTATGTAAATATATTAATGTTTTAATTTAAAACTGTATTTAACGTACGATTTGTAAAACTATTATCGCAAAGTTTTCTAGATCTGCTGACTTTGCCTAACTTTACTAATGTTATTATGAATTTATACTACATTACCACAAGTTGGCAAGCTTTATAAAATATTTTCGCTACTGTGTTTTGTTAAATCTTTTAAAAAGTGCTTTTTAGTGAGCTTAATGACTGCAGAAACCAATTTATTTTGGCCATACAAGCTTTTTATTTTAGTGACTCGTTATTGTTTCTGTGGTTTAACTAGGTATTTTATTATTTAATTTAACTGCTCGGTTTATTTTATGGAGAGAACATTTCAAAGGGAGTTACCTATTTAATATTTTGCTCTGGATTCTGGCTTAAACCTTAATTAGTTTTAAATTCATTTTTTTTTAAGTGAAGGTTAATAAAACTTATAGGAGCTTTACACAATACCACGATATGCAGGGTATGATTCCTTAGCTTATTTTAGAAAGAAAAGGTAATATGAGCATATGTCCTAAACGTCTTAACTTTTGAGATACAGGGTGGTAAAATTTTCAAAAAACCAAAAATTTCGAAAACACTTGTTTTAGTAAAAACCGTTATACTGGATATAAACCTTACTTAAATAAGTATTTATTATTTTTGTTACGTAATTGAAAATTTAAAATTTTAAAACCTAATTTTTTAAAGAAAAAGATTCCGCAATGCTTCTTATATGGTCTAAAAATATTATGCAATTCAGTAAATTTTATTTTTTTCTCTTAAACTAAACAAGATACCGAAAAAATTAGAAGACAGAGAAGCAGTATTTTTATTTACTTAATCTAAAGAAATCATAAAAATGTTATCCACATTTACACAGTCAGTGGCGTAATGTGTTTTTGTTTGAAATATTCCTTTAGTTGCCTCTCGAGGCGCCTCTGGACTTAATAAATGTAATTAAGTAAGTGATAAGTTACCCCTTTAATATCATTGTGTAATTAAAACAAAATTGGGTAAAAAATAGTTGGAATTTTAACACTCTGTATCTTAAAAGTTAAAAGGTTTATGACATAATATGTTTATATGAACTTTTCTTTCTAAAAAGCTTAGGAATCATACCCTGTATTTTTAGCCATTAATTAAATAACACCCTGTATATGTATCAAAAAAATTATATCTTAGTCCGAGTCCAATCAGAATATTTAAAAATGAATAAAAACTGTCTATAATGAAATTATTTTAGGAGTTAAATTACAGGGTGTCCACTAGGATGTGGTAAAACAGATTATTTTTTTGAGTCTTACAAAAAAGAGCTCTTGTTAGAGGGAGGCTCAACATTTTAATTATTAGAAATGCTTTATGATTTTTTAGGTTTTCTTGTTAAAATAACACAAAAAAGGGGGTTTTATTATTTTAATAAAAAAATTAAAAGCGCTGTAAAAAAATGAAATACTGAAAATAAAAATTTTACATAATAAAACTTTTTGTATCAAATTTATTGCTTGATAGAATTTATTTATTTATTTTTAATTAAAATATTCTTTTACAGGTTGTAGGGCAGAAAAGTTGTTAAAACCTGGTTTTTATGATACTAAGACGTAAAAAGTTTAAGAACCATGAGGAACCTCTTAAAATAAAAATTTTAAGCTCCGCTTTAGACAGGAGCTTTGTTTGAACATCCTTTAGGATATATAAAATAATTTTTTTGCTCTCTCTGTTTTCGCTTAATACAAATTACCTTTACGAATTTTTTAAATTATTTTCATATATGTATTTTTGTTACCATCTTAAAAAATAAAATTTAGTTATATATTATTTATTTATATCAATAAAGATAATCTCACAAATGTTTAAAAATTAATTTTAGGAATATTCCTAACACAGAACAAACACATTAAAATAAATTTAAAAATATGTAGAATAAATTGATTCTTGTTTAGGACGAAAACAAAGTATAACAATAATTTAAAGAGACTTTTAAATTTGAGCCTAATTGAATAAAAAAAAGTGTGAATTTACGTTCAATGCTTTCAAATGACTTAAATGTATTCAAATGCTTTAAAAATAACAGACATTTAATAATTTAACGAAAATAAACTGCATTAGGGTAAATAAATAGTTCATAGTTTGATCTAATCGCTATACGAAGAAAGTTAAAAAAAAACGTTTTATTTTCGATTTTTAGACAGGAGTTTTTTTTTAAACTTAAGCATAACTTTTAATTCTGAACAATTTTTTTAAATAAAAATTTATTTTATTATATATGTTTAAAAATAAAGGTTCTTTTATGCTAAATTTGTAATTTTGCATCTACCTCGTATACACTAAAATCTATTTAAACTTGTGATCAGGGTTTTGTGAGTCTAGGTATATGCAGAGATTTTTATTAGTAATACGTTTTTTAAGAAATAATAAATAAAAAGTTATCCATATGAAACAACAATTATGGCGATTATTGTTTTGCCGACTGATGTATGGTCCACCATATTTAATACAGCTGGCGATTATTTTTAGTTTAAAATCATCTAAAGGGCTGGCTTATAAATTTTGACAGGGTATTAAAATACTTAAAGTAATTTTTTTACGATTTTCATGTGCCGCCATCTCTAACTCCACCGCTACTTGGGCAGCTGACGCCCGCAGCTCGCAAATATGAGGAGAAAACTGTAATCTCTAAAGTTTCAGTCGGTGTGAAATATTTTTTCAAATCTAGCGCTACCTCCCCTATTATTATATTAAGTATGTAAAAAGGGCTCTCAGCAACCGTTTTCAAGATATTCAAGTTTAAGGTAACCGAAAAATGTCTTTAAAAATAGCGTATTAGCCATAATCACAACTGCCTTATGTTAAATCAATGATCTAATGTTCTAATGTATTCTTTCATATTCATTTTAGTTGAACTAAACTACTTAAATGCAAATGTTTTGAGGTTGCTCAAAGCCATTCTTACAAAGTATATTTTTTGTGTAAACAGGATGGGGAAGTCCGCTGGTTCACTCGGATGGTATATACAGAGTAGCGCACAAAAGTTGGGATGTTTTAAAGAGTTTTAAATAGTGTAGCTAACATCCTCCAGTTTACACATAAAAATTATTATTAGATCGAACGAGGTTATAATAAAATTCTCTAGAGATTGAGTTTTATTAAAATATTTAAAATGTATCAAAAACTATCGAAAGAAATTTAAAATATTTTTATCATTTTATCACTCTGTATCTTACCTTTCATCAACTTTTGGATATAGGCATGTTTGGTCTAATCTTAATATCGATGGCCAAGTTTACAAAAGTATTGTAAGTGCAAAAGCTCTCTAGTCTGAAAGTCATTAAAACGATGGGAAATGAAGCTGGCGTCTCCAAGTTTAGAAATTTTAATTGCTACTTGTGTGCATAGAAAACTTCTTGTATATAATTATATGTTAGTGGATGCGACAACTTTCATCATCGACCATCGATATTTTGGCATAAGAAATCTGCTAATTTTTGTGTGCCATTAAGTACCAGACACCCCGTATATATTAATTGTAGCAAACGCGTTAAAATAAATTCACAATATTAAATATTATTCTAATTGTTACATTCTAAAATAAAAATATTAAAAATAAAGGAAGGGTAAAAACTAGTTTGCTTACCTCTGCATTTTTGAAGTTAATATTTGTCCGAATCGTTCGCTGGTGCAAAGGCTGAATGGGGCGCGCGTTATTTCCCAATGGAGCCTTTGGAGCCTCCTCTGAGCCTTGCATTAACTTTCGTAACTGGTATAACTAAAAATTAAAAATATAAATTTTCAACTTAACTTTTAGTTAATACATATTTTATATACTTTAATTTTCACCAATTAAAAATTGAAACACAATTTTTATTAAATAAAATAAACCAATAAAAACAAAAAATAACGTCTCAACCCTTAAGTGGACGCGTGCCGTTTTATAACATAAGTAGGCGCGTTGGCTCAAATTGACCCCCAGCCGTAAACATCCAATTATCACTTTTTCTTTAATTTTGTTTAAAGCTGCTCTATTATTTTTTAGTTGGGAACATTTTTTTAATGTATGAATAATTAAATGTAAAAAATGAGCAGGAAAGAATACTTGTAATAAAGCATTTAAATGTAATTTTAATTGAGGTCACTATCATTATTTTTTTAAAAGCTGAAACTGGGACGGCAATGCGAAAAAGGCAAACAACTGAGTTTTATTATTTTTTAGTACACTTCACACTTTGCCTAAATGAATATAAATTAATAAATATAAGCCCCCAAAATATATATATATATATATATATATATATATATATATATATATATATATATATATATATATATATATATATATATTATATATATATATATATATTTTAGTATCTCTGAAGCTGGAAATAAACATTTCCGAAAGCTTGGAATAACCTTAAAGAGTTTTCTTGCAATTGCTGCAATCCCCAATATTTCCTAAGTAGAGGATGCGCCCCTTGCGCGAGCAGATCTCTTGCGCCCCTTGCGCGAGAAGTCTGAAGTTAGCTACAGGGCCTAGCGCCCAAAGTTAGGCAACCCGGTGCGCGCGCAGTCTGAAGTTAGCAGCAGGGCCAGCGCCCAAGTTAGGCACCCCGCCCTAAGTTAGGCAACCTGCGCCCAAAGTTAGGCAACTAGCTTTACAGCTCGGCAACTTACCGCCCAATATACAGGGTGTGCACCCCGGGCCAACTTCCGGTCGTCAGCCATGTTTGAGTTCTAATGAAAGGTAAAAATAAGCCGAATTGAATGATGGTATCTGGACCTCTTAAATAATAGCCGTAAGGAAAAAAACAAGAATATTTTTTACATGTTATACAAAAGTATTTAAATTTAAGGTTTGTTTTTAAAATAATGTAATTATTTCCATAAGATTAGTGTGCTGAAGGAAGTTGATAAGAAAAACAATGTTTGTTAAACTTCCGTTCTAATCTAAACATTCTACCACATTCGGTAATTATAAAATGTGTTTTTTTTAAAACTGCATGTTATACAGAGTGTTATGGCAAATATTTTTAGTTTTTAATATACCTGTTGTCCTAATAAATTGCAAGTTATACAGAGTGTTATGACAAATATTATTAGTTTTTATTATACCGGATGTCCTAATAAATTATTTTAAAAACTGCATGTTATACAGAGTGTTATGGCAAATATTATTAGTTTTTATTATACCATTTGTCCTAATAAATTATTTTTAAAACTGTATGTTATACAGAGTGTTATCGTTAATATTATTAGTTTTTATTACACCATTTGTCCTAATAAATTATTTTTAAAACTGTATGTTATACAGAGTGTTATGACAAATATTATTAGTTTTTATTATACCATTTGTCCTAATAAATTATTTTTAAAACTGTATGTTATACAGAGTGTTATGGTTAATATTATTAGTATTTAATATATCGGATGTCCTAATAAATTATTTTTAAAACTGCATGTTATTTGAGTGTAAATAGGGCCTTAACAGTTTTTAACGTATATTTAGGTTTCTAGTAGACCGATTTTAGTTGTTCTTTTGCTAATAATTTAATTTTTATAAATCAACAAATATTAATACTAAAATTTTTAATAATTATGTTATTTGAGTGTAAATAGGGCCTTAACAGTTTTTAACGTATATTTAGGTTTCTAGTAGACCGATTTTAGTTGTTCTTTTTGCTAATAATTTAATTTTTATAAATCAACAAATATTAATACTAAAATTTTTAATAATTATGTTATTTGAGTGTAAATAGGGCCTTAACAGTTTTTAACGTATATCTTGGCTTCTAGTGGTTTGATTTTAGTCATTCTTTTTTAAACAATTATTTTTAATAAATGTAACACTAATTTTTTAAATAAATATGTTATTTGAGAGTAAATAGGGCCTTAACAGTTTTTAACGTATATTTTGGTTTCTAGTAGACCGATTTTAGTTGTTCTTTTTGCTAATAATTAAATTTTTATAAATCTACAAATATTAATACTAAAATTTTTAATAATTATGTTATTCGAGTGTAAATAGGACCTTAACAGTTTTAACGTATATCTTGGCTTCTAGTGGTTTGATTTTAGTCATTCTTTTTTAAACAATTATTTTTAATAAATATATTAACACTAATTTTTTAAATAAATATGTTATTTGAGAGTAAATAGGGCCTTAACAGTTTTTAACGTATATTTCGGTTTCTAGTAGACCGATTTTAGTTGTTCTTTTTGCTAATAATTAAATTTTTATAAATCTACAAATATTAATACTAAAATTTTTAATAATTATGTTATTCGAGTGTAAATAGGACCTTAACAGTTTTAACGTATATCTTGGCTTCTAGTGGTTTGATTTTAGTCATTCTTTTTTAAACAATTATTTTTAATAAATATATTAACACTAATTTTTAAATAAATATGTTATTTGAGAGTAAATAGGGCCTTAACAGTTTTTAACGTATATTTCGGTTTCTAGTAGACCGATTTTAGTTGTTCTTTTTGCTAATAATTTAATTTTTATAAATCTACAAATATTAATACTAAAATTTTTAATAATTATGTTATTTGAGTGTAAATAGGGCCTTAACATTTTTTAACGTATATCTTGGCTTCTAGTGGTTTCATTTTAGTCATTCTTTTTTAAACAATTATTTTTAATAAATATATTAACACTAATTTTTTAAATAAATATGTTATTTGAGAGTAAATAAGGCCTTAACAGTTTTTAACGTATATTAGAAATACAGGGCTGTTTTTGGAAATACAGGGCTGTTTTTGGAAATACAGGGCTGTTTTTGAAAATACAGGGCTGTTTTTAAATACAGGGCTGTTTTTGGAAATACAGGACTGTTTTTGGAAATACTGGGCTGTTTTTTCAAAATCAACTTCGTTTAGTAGTAAATGATACCATTCTTGATTGCATTGCTCGTAATCCTCGGCAACTTTACTTGGAAACAAAGGATTTACTTCGTTGATGTTTAGGAGTGTGTAGAAATCTGTATTAAATACAACAGACATTTTAGGATAGATTTAATGATTTTTAAGCTAAGCACAATGTTTCACTTTGAATGTCTACGACAGACTGACCAGGTCTCTCTGGACTTATCTAATATATGTATTTACAATTATGACACCAGCGCAAAAGTCTAAACATGAACAGGTAATTAAATATAAACAGCAAAATAAACAGTTGAACAGCCCTGTATTTTGAAAATACAGCCCTGTATTTTCAAATACGGCACCGTTTTTAAAATACGGCACGGTTTTTTAAAATACGGCACCGTTTTTTAAAATACGGCACCGTTTTTAAAATACGGCACCGTTTTTAAAATACGGCACCGTTTTTTAGAAATACGGCACCGTTTTTAAAATACAGCACCGTTTTCTAAAATACGGCACCGTTTTTTAAAATAAGGCACCGTTTTAAATTTCAAGGTCAAGCATGTCACTTGATAAGCCGGATAAGTTAGAAATTACGGCCCCCACTGTAAAAATTGCTGAATATGTTATAAAATACCACCCTCTTATGGAATTTAGGTTAGGTGTGTTTTAACGCACGCGTCAAAACACACCTAACCTAAATTCCATAAGAAGGTCCTATTTACACTCGAATAACATAATTATTAAAAATTTTAGTATTAATATTTGTAGATTTATAAAAATTTAATTATTAGCAAAAAGAACAACTAAAATCGGTCTACTAGAAACCGAAATATACGTTAAAAACTGTTAAGGCCCTATTTACTCTCAAATAACATATTTATTGAAAAAATTAGTGTTAATATATTTATTAAAAATAATTGTTTAAAAAGAATGACTAAAATCAAACCACTAGAAGCCAAGATATACGTTAAAACTGTTAAGGTCCTATTTACACTCGAATAACATAATTATTAAAAATTTTAGTATTAATATTTGTAGATTTATAAAAATTTAATTATTAGCAAAAAGAACAACTAAAATCGGTCTACTAGAAACCAAAATATACGTTAAAAACTGTTAAGGCCCTATTTACTCTCAAATAACATATTTATTTAAAAAATTAGTGTTATATTTATTAAAAATAATTGTTTAAAAAAGAATGACTAAAATCAAACCACTAGAAGCCAAGATATACGTTAAAAACTGTTAAGGCCCTATTTACACTCAAATAACATAATTATTAAAAATTTTAGTATTAATATTTGTTGATTTATAAAAATTAAATTATTAGCAAAAAGAACAACTAAAATCGGTCTACTAGAAACCTAAATATACGTTAAAAACTGTTAAGGCCCTATTTACACTCAAATAACATAATTATTAAAAATTTTAGTATTAATATTTGTTGATTTATAAAAATTAAATTATTAGCAAAAAGAACAACTAAAATCGGTCTACTAGAAACCTAAATATACGTTAAAAACTGTTAAGGCCCTATTTACACTCAAATAACATGCAGTTTTAAAAATAATTTATTAGGACATCCGATATATTAAATACTAATAATATTAACCATAACACTCTGTATAACATACAGTTTTAAAAATAATTTATTAGGACAAATGGTATAATAAAAACTAATAATATTTGTCATAACACTCTGTATAACATACAGTTTTAAAAATAATTTATTAGGACAAATGGTGTAATAAAAACTAATAATATTAACGATAACACTCTGTATAACATACAGTTTTAAAAATAATTTATTAGGACAAATGGTATAATAAAAACTAATAATATTTGCCATAACACTCTGTATAACATGCAGTTTTTAAAATAATTTATTAGGACATCCGGTATAATAAAAACTAATAATATTTGTCATAACACTCTGTATAACTTGCAATTTATTAGGACAACAGGTATATTAAAAACTAAAAATATTTGCCATAACACTCTGTATAACATGCAGTTTTAAAAAAACACATTTTATAATTACCGAATGTGGTAGAATGTTTAGATTAGAACGGAAGTTTAACAAACATTGTTTTTCTTATCAACTTCCTTCAGCACACTAATCTTATGGAAATAATTACATTATTTTAAAAACAAACCTTAAATTTAAATACTTTTGTATAACATGTAAAAAATATTCTTGTTTTTTTTCCTTACGGCTATTATTTAAGAGGTCCAGATACCATCATTCAATTCGGCTTATTTTTACCTTTCATTAGAACTCAAACATGGCTGACGACCGGAAGTTGGCCCGGGGTGCACACCCTGTATATTGGGCGGTAAGTTGCCGAGCTGTAAAGCTAGTTGCCTAACTTTGGGCGCAGGTTGCCTAACTTAGGGCGGGGTGCCTAACTTGGGCGCTGGCCCTGCTGCTAACTTCAGACTGCGCGCGCACCGGGTTGCCTAACTTTGGGCGCTAGGCCCTGTAGCTAACTTCAGACTTCTCGCGCAAGGGGCGCAAGAGATCTGCTCGCGCAAGGGGCGCATCCTCTACTTTCCTAGTTCGTTTCTTAACTAGTCAGCAACGACTACCCTTTTCGTATATATATATATATATATATATATATATATATATATATATATATATATATATATATATATATATAATCTTTTCTTACTTAAAATATATATGACTAAAAATATGGTAGGGGAGCATAAGAGGGGATTTCGGGATTTACTACAGCGCGGCATATTATTATATCGGAGGATACCTTGTACCTCCACCAAATATGAGCCCCGTCTACAGGGCCGATCATAAAAAACAAAAACATGTCCATCAGAAATTGTCGAGGGCGTCAGCTTAAGATAGGGTAAGGTAATTACATGCAAAACAGTGTATATTCCACTAATCTGACAATTAGATAGTGACGTAAGGGAAATAGAGGGCTACAAAGAATAACGTCAGATTAACATTTTCGACCGTGGCTATTTTTTTTTGGAGAAAATATTTTAGGGATAACGAAAAATATATAATCCGATACAACCTGAACGATTTGCACAAGCCGAAATAACAATAATTCTTTTTTGACATATTTTAAAGTCTATAGCCACCTTTCGCGGTTTTTGATCTCTATGCGAGAAGGCCTGGGTTTGATCCCCATCAAACCCAGGCCTTCTGGAATAAAGATCAAAAACCGGGCACTGCGCTACCTGATTTTTATTGGCTAGTTCTCAGAAATAATCGAAATTGTCCTTAAAGATTTTTACAAACCAGGATCGTTAATCAAGAAAAGCCTTTTTTTTAAATACCACTCCACAGATGTTCAAATTTATGAAACGAATTTATTTTTAATATTAAAAACAAAAATGATATATCTAAGAAAGTACCCTGAAAATCATTTCCTTACTATGTCCCAACTGCTAAATTCGGAAAGAATAATTAACTTAAATCGTAAAATTCCCAACTTATTGTTTGTTATATCATATTTTACTCATATAGGATAGTACTGAATGTACCATTATGAGTTTAAAGTTTAGAAATGCGATTGAAGATATTTTAAAATATAACTTAAAATTTGTCCGCAAAAAATCGATCATTTCCTTGCCGTTTTTGACACAGGGTGAGTGGTTTGAAATTTAAAGGCTTATTGCGCTTCACTGAATTTTTTTGTAGTTGGCAACATTGGCTTCGACGACTTTGTTTGTCGGTCACTATAGCGGCCGGTTTGAAGAAGAGATGTTTTGTTAAAACAAATTTAACAACAAGTTTTTTAAATATTACATTTTTTAAAGTAATTTAAACATGTAATGTTTCATCATCACCTGGCAGGAATCAGCCGTGCACATCATCACCCTGTATATTTTTTTAATTAAAAAAATAATAAAAACAAAAAACTTGAAGCTGTAAGCTTGAAATTTTCTAGGATTAGGTTTATTTATGGTAAGGTTTAATAAAAAACTAAAGGGTGTGACTAATTAAAATAGCCAAATTTTCAAAACTTATACTGTTAGATGTACCTAATGTGGTATTTTCTTAAAGCTCTTTTAAAGATCATTTTACCAGTGGTACTGGTCATAATATACAAGGTGGAATTTTTTGGTTTTAATATTAAGGCACCCTGTATATTACATAACCATTAAAAAGATCTTAAAAGAGCTTTAAGAAAATATCATATTGGGTACATCTAACTTTATTAGTTTTAGAAATATGACCATCGAAATCAGCCGCACCTTTCAGTTCGCCTGGCAGGTACTTTTGCCTATAGAAAACGCTTGTTAATTTATTTTTAAACCTTACTATAAATGAATTAAATCCCAAAAATTTTTAGGTTTACAGCTACTAAGTTTTTTGTTTTTATTATTTTTTAAACTTTCAAAAATATACAGTGTGATGATGTGCACGGCTGATGCCTGCCAGGTGATGATTGTCGTACTTAGCATACTATGACTCATACTATATAAATTTCGAGCCTTAAAGGTCTAACGTTACTTAAAGGGTTCATTAGCTCAGGGACTATTAAAAATCATCGCATATTTGTATAGGTTCTTGATAGTAATAAAGTACTATTTACTCTTCGTACAAAAGTTAGGTTATGTTTATAACGTTTTAGCGATTTTGTTTCATTTTCCATTCCCTCATCATAATTCCCTTGTAAAATTTTTATTTTATATTATTACATTATACGTATATTAAATTTAAACCTAAAAATGTAGGGGACAACTACATTATTTTTATCAAACAAGATATAAATAAAAATAAGGCAAAAAAATAGAATCAGCCTACTATACCAATCTTAATTATGTAAAATAGAACAGAACATTAAATTTTTTACAACACAATAAAACCTTAAAAAATAAAATATAATAAAACACTCTGCAAAGAAAAGATCACCAAGTGTTGTATTAAAATATAAACTTTGGCTAAAGTAATTGTATTTTTAAACTTTTGTAATTAAAAGCAGAGCTTTTCATCTAAGGGAATATTATTATATTACTAATTGGTATATAACAACACTGAGCCTAATTTTAACTCCATTACCTTTTCTTCTTTGGGGGATGTTTTGCTTTTCCCCTTCAATGTCAAGTCAAAGGCAATTTTAGCAGTTAAGATGCCAGATTGAATGAAAATTAAATTGTTTTCTCCCGTTCTAAATAAAAACATAAAACGGTAATTAAATTTTGCGTGGGTATTTACTTTTTACACCAAATCGTGTGGTGTCTGACGCCGTACAGTCGCACAGAAGAGAGTTTAAAAATTCTTATGTTTTAAATTTGTTTTTTATACCCAACTAACATGTTTGCTTTATTTATTTGAATTAAGTAGCATTTGAATAATCTTACTATTTTATTACTGTTTCTACGCAGTAAAATAACTGCTTTAAAGTTTTAATAAGGACCAATTGATTGATGGCACGCAATAATTTTTTTATCTTTTTGACATCCCACGAAGGCATGTCACCGCGGGTGTCGGGTTATTGAAAGTTTAATCCATCGTTCCCCCTGTTCCGTCAACGTTGTTGACTAAAACATGCAGTTATGCATTTCACAGCACCTTTTAGACAACGCGGTAGTGCCACCACGGTCGTTATTTTTAAATAACTACTACCTAAATATGTCTCCCCGCTAGGAATCAAACCGGCGACTTCTGTCTTCGAAGATCAAAGCTCTGTCCACTGCGCCACGGGGGAGAAAATAATGATACATAAGCCATACAAACGCATTATACAGTATGTCCCAGGATAGGTGTTACAAGAGGACAAATGGACCAAAAATTTTGGAATTTTTAAACGTTCAGTTGGGAAAACTTTTCGCATGGACCAAAACTGATAAATACAAAACTTTACTCCGATTGGTAATATACAGGGCGAGTTATAACTAAAAATATGAAAAATGACCAGGAGTAAAGTATCTTTATTTTTAAAAGTAGGGGAAAATTGTATAAGTTAATGTTGTAGAGAATTAAATTTTATATCACAATTTAACGTTAAAGAATGTAAGTAATAAAATAATTTTTGTCAATTTTTTTAAGCACTAAATTTCAAAATGACAACGTTATGTCACACTAACTGGTATTTTTATTGTTGTTCATAAATATGAAGCGATAATAATGTAACAATTTTTAAAAATATATTAGCTAGCAAACGGAAACGGGTTAACCGAATAATCTAAACTTTTTACCATGGATGTAGATTTGCGTGCTCTTTAATAAACTTCAATAGAATTTTTCTCTAAAATAATTAGGTGAGCCAATAATTGACCCCATAAAAATTACATGGGATTTCCTATGTCCCGCCCGGCGATGCATCACCCGGTATATCAAAAATTAGTTATGGCGGTATAGGTTCTAAAGTTCTTTTAAAAAGGCATGACGCCATAACTACCAAATTACAAATAAACATCTAACTTAAATATTTTGTCTTCAAAGAGACATACAACAAAACCATAGTTATATGCCTGTCAAATCCAGTAGACCATTAAATCGAATGGGCAAAAGCACGTCGCGCAAAAAGCAGTTTTTAGCTAATTGGCCTCATAGATTACGGCGTATGGCTGACTCCCACCTCGTGTTTGGTAATATAAATGGGCTTATTAAGAATGATCCACACCATGTAGTCAACCGGTCGGGTGCGTCGGAAATCACTCGTATATTATGGGAGTCCCTATGTCTGGTGAGTAAGCATAAAGACGAACCATATTTGTTATTAATTTTTAAACCTTTTTTTTAATTCTTTATAAGAATAAAAAATCCTTTCAATTAGGAAAAATGACAAGAACAAAATTAAAAAAAATCTTTTGTTATAGAAAGTTACAGTTTGTTGTTACCATTAGTTACAGTCGTTTTTGGAAGTTCCATTACTTAATTTAAAATAAAAACTTTTTTACGAAGGGTTAAAAATGTATACATTTATTGTGATTTTAAACAGGTAATATCGCATATTAACTGTGTCCATTGCCTACACGCATGACTCACATCAATTACACACGGCTGTCATAAGGTGCTTTAAATCCCAGCAAACACTATTTGCCGGCAATATACATTTTTCATATTGGCATTGATGGTAAAGCATTGGCAATTGGTGGCAATATTATGCCAACATCTAATACGCATTAAAAAGTTAACCCTAAATAAACACTCAATTGCCAATAAATTTTACATGCAGGCGAATTGCCGGCAAGTATACCAAAATGGCGGCATACCAATCTTGATACAATGATGAAATAAAACATACATTTTTGTTATAGGCAAATAAATATTGGATTTTTGAAGGCAAACCTTCAACGCATATTCGTACTTTTCAAACCATATTATTAACATTGGTATTTAACTAACATTCGAGCAATTTTTTGATCTGTTTTATTTATAATGGCGGCTTAACAACATTATTTTATGTTTTTTTTACATAATTTAAAGGAAATGGCCTTTTCCTAACATTTTATTGATACAAATCATGCAAATTAAAATTAAGTTAATCAAAATGTTTATGATGTATTTTTGAGAGAATAAAAATAAAATGATGGTAAAATTAGCTAGGTTAATTTCGACGATTTCGACCGAAGGTGATATATTCAAATTTCCCGCTTAGCCGAAATACAAGATTTGACAATTTGACAGATGAGGCAACCTTGCTTTTGTTCGGCCGCTTTGTGCAATTGTTTTCTACGTGGTTTTCTAGCTCTTTAGTTTCTTTTTTAAAGAAAAGAGTTTTTAATAGACATAATTAAGTTTATTCATTACCTAATTAGTGTGTGTTGTGTAATTAATTGGTGATGGCTAGTCAAGAAGGCGGGTTATTCAAGCAGACTGTTAGGAGCTGTAAACATTTTGTTTAAAACCTTTTAAATTTGTAGTTACCTAAAAAAATTATATGAAATCAGGGAGTTGCCTTATTAAAAGTTTTAAAGACGTGTTTATAAAAAAATTATATATATTTAATAGTTTTTTTTGACAATTAACTCATTTAAAATATTTCTCCCTATGTTTTGGATCTGAAAATTGAGTGTAAGTGTCCCTTAAATACTTTACTTTTTTAAATTTTATTACATACTTCTTATTTTTTTTTGGTTTATTGTTACGGTATAAAAATTTATATTATATAATTTTTTAATTGATAAAGTTTTCCTGCCTTTTTTCCTCTTTTTTTTCGATTACAAAATTCTAAATATGTGATTTAACTTTCATCAACACATCTGCAACACGTGGCCTAATAACGGCCAATTGCCCACTTTCGCGTCTTTTTCATAGCTTTTTGCCAATGCCTTGCCATTAAAGAGTGTTGGCAATGCCAGTAAATTAAATGTACAACGCCGGCAAAAAATGTTATATGGGATGTTTATAAATACGACAATTTGTACATACTTTTGATAAGTTTTCAAAATATGATTTTTTTCCAAGGTCACTATTTTTAGTTACAAAGAAGTATAAGAATATCTAATAGGTACTTAAAAACAACTTATAATAAAATTAATCACATTCCATAAAAGAATTGGCAGTAGGTTATAATGTAGCGTATATATCGCGTTTGACATGGCTGACAAAAATTCTGTCACAACTCTGCAATATTAAATTTATTGTCTACCTTGATTTAATTAAAATTTCCAAGACTCAGTTGTTGTACCACTTCTTTTCCGTCACTAACTTTAAAAGATAAAATTATTTTTACTGCAAAAGGAAAGGCAGAACTATTTGCTGCCAGTTCAACCCTTGACCGTCCAGGAAATCATCAAATTCCAGCTATTGTCCCAATTGTTCATAAAATGCCCAATATTATTTTAAAGGTAGAACACATTAAGCGTATCCATTCTTCTTGTAATACCAAGAAATTGTCTGGGCTGGATGGCATACCAACAGTCGTTAAAAAAAAATTCGCTCTAGAACTTGCACCCATCTTAACTCGACTCTTTTAAATTTCTTATGGCAAAGGTATTTTTCGGAAAGCTGCACGTGTTTAGCCTATTCCGAAAAAAGGATCCAAATATCTTTCATCTAAATATAGGCAAATTCTCTCAGCTCCTTGTAAAGTATTGAAGAAATGTATTAATTTACAAATTCTTAAAAATTTAGAAAAACACAAAATATTGCATAACAGGCAGTATGAATTTTACCACAAAAGATCTACAGTAGATATTCTTTCCTTCGTATAACACTGCTGAAATAAGTCTCTTGAGTTTCTAAGTAAGTCTCAGCTTGTTGCTCTTGACATATCCAAAGCTTTTGACCGGGTCTGGCAGACCGCGCTCCTTAATAAAATTCCCTCCTATGGTCTTTCAACTAAACTCTGTACTTGGCTTTCTAGTTATCTTTCTTATAGACGTATATCAGTTATTGTGAATGGCCACTCTTCAAGCTTTTACCAAGTTAATGCTAGAGTGCCTCAGGGCTCAGTACTGACACAACATTGTTTCTTCTTCTTCACATCAACGACCTGCTCACGTCCACAGCTAATTCCATTAATAGTTTTGCCGACGATAGTACCCTTTAGTCCTGTTTTTAGGTTCCTAAACCAATCTCTAAGCCCGATTTGAGAAGCAAACGCAAAACCATGCGGATATCTTTTTCACAGAACCTTAACTTAATATTGGATTGGGGCGCAAAAAACCGTCCATTTTAATGCATCCAAAACACAATCGTGTTTCTTGTCGCAAAAAGAGTCATCAAATACTCATTCTTTACTTATCAGCGGCCGAGGTTTGCAAAACAAAGACACCTTCAATCCTGTTGGCGTCACATTTGAGAATAACCCTAACTGACATAAACACATTGTATCCATAGCCACGGCAGCTTTAAAAAGCTCGGATTTTTCTTTTGAGCCAAAAAGTATTTTTCCCCTTCTATGTGTCCCAAATCCGACCTCCCTTGGAATATTGTTTTCATATCTGGGGCATGGTGTCCCCATGACCCTAAGCATTCTTGATTCCATACAAAAAGAGCTGTGTTGTGCTCATTAATGTTCATTCACTTACAAAAAGGTTCCTTCTCTTGCCCATCGTCGGACTGTGGGGTATTTATCGCTTTTTTATAGGTACTTCCATGGCTTTTGCTCTGAGGAATTGTCCAGTATAATTCGTTTATTCACGGTTCCCATCAGAGAAACTGGTGGTGCCGCACGTATGCTTCCTTATATCGTCCAACTGGATAGGCCCCGAACTTCTCACTTTGTCTCTCCGGCCCCTTTAAATCTTTAAGTATTGGATAATTGGTTTTCATCCATTCCGCTTGCAGATGATCTTCCAGAAGCCACATGTTTTTACCATGACAGGGACGCTACGAAAAAACAAGCGAGAAATTCCTCCCCGAAATGCTTTCCATACGAGGACGGCAACCAGGCGATGCCAGATTTTGTTTCGATAAAGAGAAGACATTGCTTTCGTATGTTCCGAAGAAAAATAGGAATGTTGTTCTTTTAAGTACAATGCATTCTGCAAGTTCTCTTATATCTGAGACAAACAGGAAAACCGGATATGATCGAATTTTATAATATGTCTACATCGTAAAACAAAACGTTGGCCTCTCTGCATATTTTATGGTATGCTAAACATTGCATCTATAAACGCATATATAATATTCAGTTACAATATGAATAGAGCGAATCAAAGTCCAAGCAATAGAAGAAATTTTATGATACAGCTAAGTCAAGAACTAATGAAACCTTGGATGAAATATCGACTAACAATCCCAACTTTGCAGCGCTCTATTAAGAACACCATTGGGCAAATTCTCAAACTGGAACTACCTGAAGACATTCCGATTCCAGAAGCTACGGGAAGATCAACTTGCCAAATATGTCCTTCAAAAAAACAGAAGAATGACTACCAATAAATGTGACGTATGCAGACGACATTTTTGTTTGGAGCATCGCGCCAAAATGTGTTCCATGTGCAGTTCTAATTAATGTATTTATGTTTCAAATGTAGTTCAATTGCTTTAATAAACCCTATATTAGCTTTCTTAACTTTTATTGTTAAGTCCCGTGTCAACAAACTCCATCCTACCTTGCTTAAGACACCCACAGTACGTTAGTATTTAGGCTTTTAGCCTTCGTGAATTGTCAAAACATAAAAAAAGTTGTAAAATATCAATAGTCGTAGAAAAAGTATAGTATGCATAGAATACCTATTTTCCTCTCGCCTGCGTCTCGTTCGGCCTTTTTAAAGTTGATCTGTTCAAAAAATTTAGGGGGCATTAAAGAAAGCATTGTATGTATGTACAGTGTGTTAGTTTTTTAAACTTCGGTATCAAAGAACATTTTTATTTTAATAATATCAGAATTATTACCCCAATACCTAAAGATAATTGCCTTGCTTTTAATTTTAAAGCAGTTGTGGCGGTTAATCTGCTGCTTTCATCTTACGAAAACATTTTTAAGTCATTGGTTCAATTTAAAAGTGTAAAATTTGAAATTGCTAGGCTTAGCACCTATAAAAAAATATTTGTTTTATACCAGCTTTTTAAAAGTAAAAGCACTACCCTTAGCACCTTTCTTTATTATGATCTTTAAAAAAAAACAGTTTTTATGCGATTTTTGTAGAAGGTGATTCAAAAATCAATCACGAAACTTAAGAAGATGATTCTACTTGACAAAATAAGGGTAGAGCTTTATATATATATTTTTTAAAATGTCGGTCGATTTCGAGTTACAAGCCGTCAAAGTTCAATTTTTATTTAGGTTTTTCGCCATATTGCATTTATTTTTTACCCAATCCAGTTATTATTTGGCACACAAATCGAGCTTTGCTAATTCTAAAATTTTAAGACAAAAGTACTTTTTTAAATACCGCCAGAGGGCACTTTACCTAAAACTTAAAATTTATTTACATCGTAACTTTTTTATTTTGACAGATATCGAAAAGCTGGGGCGCCATTTTATAGACAATCAAAAACCTAAAAATAAGGTATTCATTATTAAAGTCGATAAACCTCACCGTTTAGGCACCAATAGATATTAAAGTTTTCATCAATTTCAATCAAATTACCTACATACATACAAGGTGTCCAGTAACTCAACCGACAAACTTAACCAAATGATTCTACAACAAAAAATAAGAAAAAAACTTTATATAAAACATATGTCCTAAACGTCTTAGTTTTTGAACTACGGGGTGTTAAAAATTAAAAAAAAAGTGTTTTGTTTAAATATTTAACACACCGTAGTTCAAAAACTAAGACGTTAAGGACATATGTTTATAAAATGTTTTTTTCTTATTTTCTGTTGTAGAATCGCCCCTGAAAGTTTGTCGGTTGAGTTACTGAACACCCTGTATGTATGTAGGTAATTTGTTTGAAATTGATGAAAACTTTGATGTCTATTGGTGTCTAAACGGTGAGGTTTATCGAATTTAATAAAGAGTACCTTATTTTTAAGTTTTTGATTGTCTATAAAATGGCGCTCCCAGCTTTGCGATATCTGTCAAAATAAAAAGTTATGATGTAAATAAATTTTAAGTTTAAGGTAAAGTAGCCCTGGCGGTATTTTAAAAAAGTATTTTTGTCTTAAAATTTTAGAAGCTGCAAAGCTTGATTTGTGTGCCAAATATCAACTGGATTGGTTAAAAATAAATGCAATAGGGCGAACAAACCAAAATAAAATTGAACTTAGACGACTTGTAATTGACATTTTGAAAAAATTATATGAAGCTCTACCCTTATTTTGTCAAGTAGAGTCACCTCCTTAAGTTTCGTAATCGATTTTTGAATCACCCTGTATATTTCTACTGGGTGTTCACAATATTTATTACCACCCTTATAATTGTTTTAATTTACTATGTCCTAAAGCTGAACCGTACCTCGTGTTTCGTAATATAAATCGGTTTATTAAGGATGATCCACACCGTGGTCTCCCAACAACCGGGGTGTGTCGTCGATCCCTCGTACGTCATAAACAAATCTGTTTTTGGCAGCAGAGCTTGCAGGGAGATGTGCTTGACGGGGGTGGATGCACCTGCAAAATAACAAGACAGTTTAAAGTTTTGTGAAGAGGGTGAAGCAAAACAAAAGACTTAAATTAAATGTCATACTACATTTAAACGTGACTGGGTTAGTTAACGCAATAACTTATACAGGAAATTTCGGTGTAAAGTGCTAATCCTTAAGGACCCAAAGGCAAGCGCAAAACTAGAATCCTATTTTTTGTTTTATCTAAAAATAAGTCACGGTAAAGGAAAGTAGGGTAATTGTGCGCTTCGGGTAATGGTGCGCATGGCAAAATATCACATTGCGGGGGTAAAATAGACAACCCTATTAGTGCTGCAGGACTGGACCCTTCCAATGAACTAATGTTACCATTATTTGGATCTATAGCTTAATGCCAGAAGATACTGCAGCACATGTTTTTATTCTCTAATGATTTTTATAAATATTTAGCTATAGCAAGTAAGCCGATGAGTCTAAATTTATTATTTGATTTTTTTTCTACTTTTTAACAAATTAGTGTTTAAATACGAATGGTTTGTACTGATTGAAATTAAAATTAAATAAGTGGTTTTTATGACGAAACTATATTTAAGATGTAAATCACGAAGGGGAAGTGTGCGCACGTATACGCTCCTTTACCCTGCACACAAATAAATGGTAGTTTTTTAAAATTTTATTTTACTTTTTAGATGCCTAAAAATTATACCAAAGATCACAATAATTTCCTATTTTTTTGAAAATCTTTAGGAAACATTAAATTAAATTAAAAAAATATTATTAGAAAATGTATTAAAGCAGAGAGATGATTTAAGGTAGCCAAATTAACCCTTACAAAAACAATTTAAAGAAAATGAACTTCTTCTGCCATGTTTGTTACGTAAACTGGTATTTAAAGACAAAAACAAACTAAGTTAAAATAATTTGCTACCAGACATTTTTTTGGTTAAAATTCAAATGAACCCCAGCTTTTCGGTCGCTAAAGAAAACAACACGTGCAATAACTTTAGTAGATATAAGAAATTAGTTGAAAAGGACTAACTACACCTATACGAATCTTTAAAAAGAACACCCGAAACTAAGCTTTGACACCCTAAAGGAGAGAGAAAAAAAGATAATAAAAGGTAACAACATACATGTAAATATGCGGATAATTACCAAACCAATGCGCACAGTTGCCATATAGGTTGGGAAGTCGTGCGCAAATACATTTTGTTTCATTTTTTAGGATTACACATTTACATGTTTATTTTATCAACTTGTTACTGATGTGTAAAAGCAAAGTAAAATAATTATCGTTCCTCACTGTTTTCTCAAATTTAGCCTGATTTTTTATTTTGGTAGAATTTTAATCCTAGCTCAGTTGCGCACCATTTCCCCACTCTCCTTTACCAATACCAGACTATACCAGATACCATTGATCTGAAAAGGTAATTTAGTAAAGAATATTTTTACTTTGGAATTTGCGAAAAAAGTTAGTTTTTTGGTTAGCTCCCCCACAGAAAATAAAAACTTTTAAAATCAAATCTTTTATTTATATTTTTTAAATTTCATAAAATTATATATATTTTTCAAAAAATTATAGCCAGTTGAAATTTTTTCACTATACAATTTTTTTATGCGAGAATTTTAAATGCCTTTATTTACAAGAAAAAACAGATATTTTTGCAATTTAAAATCTCTTGATAAATTTTATTCAAATAATAAAAAAAAATACAAATGAAGAATCCGCCCTTAAAAGTTTTGATTTTTTCTGGGGGGCTTACCAAATAACAATTTTTTTCGCAAATTCCAAAATAAAAATTTTCTTTACCAAAGTGTTTTTCTTAGCATCACTAGAATCTCATCATCTCAATCAGCTTGGGATAAAATAATTTGAAAATCCTAGTTGCGCCCCTGTCTGAAGGGTATAAATCCTAAGGTAATTTCAAGAAAAAAAACTATAAATATTTCTATATGTAATTTGCTATATGGGGTGGTAAAATTTAAAAATTTAACTATTTTTTCATAATATTAGCGCATGCTTTTAACATAGGTAGAAGCAATGGTAGACTATAATGTTTGACTCATAGTGGCTTTGGCAGGTACCAGCTACCAAATGTTAATAAATTAAAACCCAACTTTCGTCATTCTGTAAAAACTAAGTTTTATACAGGGTTATTTTTAAGTTGGCTTTTCTTTCTAACACCCTATAAAATTCAAGAAAATAAAAAAACTTTTTAAATAAAGTTATGTCCGAAATGCTTTCTTTCCGAGATACAGGGTATTAAAGTTAAAAAAAAGCCTTTTTATCATTATCAACTCTCCTACCACTCCAAGATATATTCACAAAATTTGGTACACATCTTTTAGCCATTATATTACATTTTTTGCCGTTAAAGTTTTCCAAATTTTTACCAGTGGCTTTCTAACAAGATTTGTATTAAATTTTTTGAAGATAAAAATAGTACGCCACCGCGTTTTCTTCGAATCAATATTATTTTTAAAGTACTAATTTACTTTAGAGGTTATTTAATGTATTGATTTTTTTTCGTTCGACAAACGGTTTTTCTTAATAAAAAATTAAAGCCATTTCGATGAATGGCAGAATCGCTAAAATCTAATATGGTGTTTGGTATGTAAAAGTCGTTTTTGTCTAATTCGTATTAAAGTAGTATAGTTAGGTATAAATTTTAATAACGAATTTTATCTACAAAACAGCATATTAGATTTTAGCGATTTCTCAATGCATCAAAATGACTTTTGTTTTTTGAAACAAAACCGTTCGTCATATAAAAAAAAATTAACTCTAAAGTAAATAGTCTAAGATCTGGCATTAAGAAAATATACCCTCATCTGTTAATTAAATAAAATAATATTTTATAGGTAGATTTTAATGTAGTGAATGCAAGTGAACAACATCTGCCAGCATAGGTCTGCTACAATTAATAATAATTAATTAATTAATAGGTAATTTATTTATAATTGTTACCTTTACATGTTAATTGCATAAATCAATGATCAGCGGTGAAATAGCCTAGTTGGTTAGGTAGCAGCATTTAGCAGTGCATGCCTTGTCGACACTCTGGGTTCGTATCCCGCACTGGGTAACATTTTTTTTTATTTTTTATTCCCTTGTCTATTAGCAAAATTATGTTGACCATATTTAATTGAATAAAATCGGGCTGCTACCTAACCAACTAAGCTATTTCACCGCGGATCATTGGTTTATGCAATTAACATGTAAAGGTAACAATTATAAATAAATTAACTAATAATTAATTAATTATTATTAATTGTAGCAGACCTATGCTGACAGATGTTGTTTACTTGCATTTACTACATTAAAATCTGCCTAAAAATATTATTTCATTTAATTAACAGATGAGGGTATATTTTCTTAATGCCGAAGCTTAGACTAAAAATAGGTATTTAAAAAATAATATATTATTGAAGAAAAGCAGTGGCTTCTTCTATTAATTTTTTTTTATTACAAATCCTGTTTGAAAGCCACTTATTAAAATTTGTTTTAAAACTTTAACAGCAAAAAATTGAAATAATGGTAAAAAGATCAGAATTTTTGAAAATATCTTGGGTGGTGAAGAAGTTATGATAAAGGGCATTTTTTTAACTTAAACATTCTGTATCTCAAAGCGAAGCATTTTCGGACATAATTTTACTTAAAAGAATCTTATTTTTTACGTTCTATACAGCGGTAAAAAACTGCCAACTTAAAAATCACCCTGTATTGTATAATTTATTACTTATTAGTATACATTTGATTATTACTTTTATTAAGTATTTTTCTAATTAAAAAGAAAACAACTTTTTTAGGATTAATTCTAGATTGATCAAAACTTAGATAGGTATACATGCAAAAGGTAAAAGAGCAAAGAAAACTATAGTTGGAAAAACTGAGATTAAAAAAGTTTCCTGAAAATGTGTTTTCATGTAAACTTGCCGGAGTATCAAAGCGCAAACATTATGCAAATGCGGGCTTTTAAAGAGATTTTATTAAATTTTCCCTTGATTTTCCGCGACTTTGGTAGCGTTTCACAGAGAAGATAAAAACTAATTTTAAAATTTAATACAAAAACATAGTTTTTACAGCTTGTGTTAAATATCCTCCTTAATAGTTAAGTTTGTGTTTTTACATCCATAGAAAATAATACGTTTCCTGTTTGTTTAAATCGTGAGAGAATTAAGCACAAATTTAGTTAAAGTGGTAAAATTTAAATAAAACTGAACAGGGTATGCAGTGGTACCTTCTGCTGGGTCACAAAAAAACCAACTAGGTAATTAAATATATTAAAAATATTGTTTAGGGTGACTAAAAGAAAATATCGTGAAGAGTTTAAGTTTCTCCTGAAATATAAAATATTTTAAAAAGCCAGTCTATTTTTTTTCAGATTTTTTTTGTTTCTTTTTCAGGGTGTTATTTAATAAGTGTCCGATATTTCAGAGAGTGATTTTTCAAGTATTTTTAAGGTAAAAGTTCCTATGAACGTGTGGTCTAAGATGCTTCGCTTTCAAGATACAGGGTGTCAAAGTTTTATTTTTATTTATGTTTTTTCTGCATAATTTCCTAAATAATGCCGATTTCCGAACGAAAATTGGTACCTGGGGGTTTTTTGACATGAGAAATTTGAATTTGTTCTTAATTTAGCTCTTACTTGTAGAGGGCGCTAGCCACATGTATATTCTCACTTTCAAAGGCTCATGACTTTTGTACAACCCTGTATTTACATTTTTGTTAAAAGAAATGGATTCCTTAGTCATTTTTACGTAAAAAAGGTACTCTTATTAGATGACGCTAGAGCAATCGTTTTCGAAATATTTTGGTTTGGTTTGGTTTGGTTTGAAATCGATGCATGTGTTTTGAAAAAATGAAACAATTTTGTAAATTAACTTTTTTAATCAACATGAAATATTAAAAAAAAAATAACAGACGAACACTAAATAAAAACAGGATGAAAACCAGATCAAAATCACAATAAATGTTGGAAATGCCCACCCCCTGCCTGTAGGCACGCATCCAATCTTCTCCTCATTGATTCGCGTACCCTCTGGAAAATTCCTGGAGTATTTTCAATCGTTCTACAAGAGTCCATTATTCGATTTCTCAGTTCTTCTTCATTTTGAATAGGTGTTTGGTAAACTAATGTTTTTAGATGTCCCCAAAGGAAATAATCCAAACTATTAAGGTCTGGCGACCTAGGAGGCCATGGTTGAGTCCCTCCCCTACCTATCCAACGATTATTGAAATTTTGATTTAAAAACTCTCGCGCTTGATGCTAAAATGTGCAGGGGCACCGTCATGCATAAACCACATCTCATTCCTTAGTCTAAGTGGCACATTTTCCAGTAAAATAGGCAAATTCTCTTCAAGAAAACGACGATATATCTCGCCATTTAATCTTCCCGGAAGGAAAAATGGACCTATCAAATTATCTCCCAGGATTCCTGCCCACACGTTAACAGAGAACTGTTCTTGAAAATGTGATTCCTGTATTGCATGTGGGTTTTCATTTGACCACATATGATTATTATGAAAATTACGTATAGCGTTACGTGAGAAATTTGCTTCTGTCGGTAAACAGGATAAGGTTTTGAAACAAAGGGTTTTGAATAAGGCATTGAGAAACCAACGACAGAAATTTATACGTAAGGGAAAGTCACGAGGTAGCAGTGCCTGAACTCTTTGAACATGATAGGGATATAATAAATTATCCACTAAAATTTTCCATACCAGAAAATGAGAAATATTTAACGTAAACGCTACTTTCCTGGTGCTTGTATCCGGCTGTTCTTCTACCATATTAAGGACTGCATCTTCGATATCTGGGGTTCTTACTGTTCGAACTGCACCTGACAGGTGACTAGCTTTCAAATGTTCCTGTTTCTCTTAACCGACCGTGGATTCTTGAAAAGTTTTTGGAGTTGGAACTATGCGATTCGATAACGCTCCTGATACAAACGTTTAGCTTCATAAGCATTTCCATTAGCAAGTCCGTATGTAAAATGCATGTCAGCATACTCAGCATTGGTAAAATTTACCATTTTAAAAAACTCACTAATATTTATTACCTACTACTCAACTGTACGTCAAAGTACGTCAAAATTGTATTATGTCTGAATTTTTACATGACAACACAAACAAAATGCATTGACTAGGCTACTTGATAAAACCGTCATTTTCGGCGGTCTTTACTTAGCATATTTATTACTAAGCGTATGCATCGATTATTTTAAACTAAAATATTTCGAAAACGGTTGCTCCTAGCGTCATCTAATAAGAGTACCTTTTTTACGTAAAAATGACTAAGGAATCCATTTCTTTTAACAAAATGTAAATACAGGGTTGTACAAAAAGTCATGAGCCTTGAAAGTGAGAATATACATGTGGCTAGCGCCCTCTACAAGTAAGAGCTAAATTAAGAACAAATTCAAATTTCTCATGTCAAAAACCCCCAGGTACCAATTTTCGTTCGGAAATCGGCATTATTTAGGAAATTATGCAGAAAAAACATAAATAAAAATAAAACTTTGACACCCTGTATCTTGAAAGCGAAGGTAAAGCTGTAACTTATGATTAGTGATTAAAAGTTAAAAAATAAATAATTTTTTATCGTCCTGAATAATGTGCTGTTGAAGAACTAATTTTACCCGCTTTAAATGGTGTATCCAGGGAAAATTAGGAAATTTGGTACCAAATGGATGGCTGCCCGGCACAATGATTTCAATGGAAATGTTATTGGCCTACATCACACCATAAATTGGCCAGCCAGATCTCCTGATATTTCGCCAAATGACTTCTTCCTCTGGGGCTATTTAAAAGCATGATATACAAGGATAACAATTACTCTAATCTAGATGAGTTAAAAATGCCATTTCTGCAGAATGCAATAAAATTTCAATTTACCAGTTAGCCAATGTAAGAAGACAATTTTATGAACGTCTGGGTTATTGTCTAGCAGTCAATGGAGGAATATTTGAAAATTTTTCTAAATCTTAAGTTTATTTCCAACATATTAATTATTGTAATAATATTAATAATTTATTGAAGCATGTAAATATTATAGGTGTGATAAATATTTCCTTTAATAGAAAATAAACCAGTTAGAACCTACCATTTTCCCGATAAATTTTGTTTAGAAGTGATTAAATCCCATGTGCTTTTTAACCGCGAATAAATTTTTGTCATCCAAACTAGATGTCAAAATTAAAAGAAAATGTCGAACTTTTTTATCAGTAAAATTCTGTGTTGTTCATAGTTGTCGGTTTTGTTGTAAGTTTTTCAGGAAATAATCTAGCCGTATACCACTCGACTTACAAATTTAAATTGATTAAAGTAACCAAACATTTTTTGTAAGATTGTCAAATAGTTTCATAAACAATTATTTAAAAAACCCTCGACTGCTTCTCGGTTTCGAGTTTTTGATTTCAAAATAAAAACCCTCGATCGCTGCGCGGTCTCGTGTGTTTATTAAATCTATGTACATTCAACTATTTTCCAAAAAAAATCTTACTCAAAATATTCTTGGGTAGTTTAATCAATTAAATGTATAGGCCTTGTAATACAATGTATAATAAAATATCAGAAATAAGTAAGGGTATAATTTATTCACAAATAAGATTACTGTCTTTCAACAGCACATCACAGAGGGCGATTAAAAATTATTTATTTTTGCCAAAAACTTTTAATAAACCTGTAGAATGTATTGTTAATAGTAAATAACAACGGTTACGCCAAAGTTAGAGCTTTTACCTTTCTTTAGCATTTTCTTTTTTAATTAATTTAGTAACTTAATTATTAAAAGTGATTTGGCCTTTAATATTTCAGCATTTTTGTATTGAAACCTGCGCTTGGAGAACATCGAGCATATGCGATAATTTTGACGGGTTGTGTATATATTTATTTTTTCGTTAGATATAAAATTCTAAAATAAAAAAATAAATCTGAAATTTATTATTATTTTATTAAATATTTAAAGCTCGATTATTCCAAAATGGCTTGTCTGCCAAAAATTTTTAATTTAACGTTTTTTGCAAGACATATTTGACGCAAAAATGAAAGTAAAAATAAAAAATTTAAATTAAAGGAGATATACCTTTAAATATTAATATTAAGAACTTCAACTTTCACGATATTTTTGTTTTGTCTCCCTAAATAATATAATTTTCAAAAAAGTCGTCTTTTTGGCCAAGTCTAGTATACAGGGTGTTCTTAAAGTGGGGTCATTAATTTTAACAGCTTGTAGAACTCAAACAAAGAAGCCTGTTAACAAAAGATGTTTATAAGGGATGTCTCTAAAAGGTGCGAAAAAAAAGATGTAACCCAAATTACTTTTATCTCAAAGTGAATGATTTCGGCGATACAAGGTGTTAAATACTTCATCCAGTTTAAGATTTCTAAAAATAACTTTGTTAATAAATTGATAGGTGCATTGGTATAATATGTAACTAAAGACATCATGGCATCATAGGTAATTTAAAATTCATCTTTAATTTACGTCTTACAATTAAAAAAACATTTATTATTCTGTTTTAGACAACCGTTTAATTGGATCATTTATTTTGAAAGAAACTTTTAATGTAGATAGGTATTTGTTACTCCTGCAAGAACAGATTTTACCGGCCGTTAGAAATACAGTTTCGCCAAATGAAATAAATAATTTGTGGTTCTAGTAAGACGGATATCTAGCACACAGTACCAGGGAGGTGATGGAGGTCCTTAAAAATACCTTTAATGCCAATATAATCTCAAATAATACGCCAATTGCTTGGCCAGCTAGATCACCGGACATTACACCCCTAATTTTTACCTATACCACGCAAAAACGAGGTGTACTAAGCTGAAACTAGTACACAGGATACGGGATGTTTTGCTTCCATCAACCGAAACACGTTACGCCGAGTAACCCGCAAGATGTTGGAAAAATGCGGAAAATGGAGAAAGACATGTACTGTGATTTTATTTTTTTGTATAAGATTTAAATTTCTCTATCACAAAAGATCCATGGGGTATAACAAGTTCATCACTAAAAATCCTAAATGTCTATGGTTATGTTAATGCTGCTCCGGATGCGTATAATTTGTTTTTTATGAAACGGGGCGGCCATTACGCAGTCTACTCCAAGCCTACTATTAAATAAACAAAAATTATTGTTCTTAGAGCTTAAGCAATCTAAAAACCTAGACTTATGATACCTCAATAAGAAGCTCTTAAAGAACTTTTTTAAAAATGTAAAAATCTAATATGGCTTCCGTATAAAAATCTAAAATTTGGGTAAATATAACAAAGTTAAAAAAATATTTTTATTAAATTAAATTCTTCTTAAAAAAGTGTTCTGATAATGTAGTAATCTTAAAATCGTAAAATTGGTAGCTTGCGAGCTACAGGCAAAAGTTAAAAATGCAACATTTTGGTTTTTCTTAATTATCTTAAAACCATAAAAGATAAATAAAATCTAAAAGCAGGCTTAATTTTGCAATTAAATTGTCCAAAACTTTTCTAATTTAACCAACACTGTAGCAATGGTTCCCTAGTTACTAATACATGTAGGCCCAATTTGAGACACACTGTAAACTTTAATATTCTTGAAAATAATTAAGTTTTTTTCTCTCTTGGAATTCTAGTCATAAATACATAAAAAATTGCTTTATGAATATATTTCACGGTAAATAACTTGCAATACCCACAGTAAAAGACGTTATCTTGAATCGTACTTAAAGTAAATGAAAACCCGACATAACAAAATGGACTATTTATATGGTAAATACAAAACAGAGTGGGCAAATATTTTACTTTTTTTAGTATTAGCATTACCATAATAACAGTATATACAACATTTATTTAAGCCAATTATTTTTAATGTTTTGGTTTATTTTATTTGTAAATTTCAAAAGTCGTTTATTTTCCTTAACACAAATGTAAACATGAAACTAGTAAAAATAACCTGTTTTTCTTTAGCCTCCTACTTTGTTTACAATTTTATAGGAAAATAAACATAAAAAAACTAACAAAACTTACTAAAAGATTATAGAAAAAAAGAAGCCGCGCTATAATATTTTGTATTAAAGTATAAAAAGGTTTTGTTAATTTACTTAGTAACATTAAGTAGTTTAGCACACATGTATGTTGGTACTTGACATTTTTTTCGTTTAAAACGGTAAGATTTAACCAAAGGATATCAATTCTTGCTGCTTCCCTGATTCTTCATTTTTTATTATCTGAGCATATTTCCTACCTAGAGGCAACTTTGCCGCATGAACAACGTACGGCAGAGAGAAACAAATGAGTCTAGTACCTTTTCCTCTTACGATCCTAACTTGTTTTTTTATGGGCCCATTGCAAAAGTGCACCCCTTTAACCAAAAAAAAAAAAATTAATAGATCGGTCTACAAACGCCAGAGTAATCTCATACCATACACAAAAAAAATATATACGAATTAAAAAACTTCTCCGTTTTTAAAGTCGGTTAAAACAAAGGATTAAAACTTTCATAATATAGTATAACAATAATAAATAACATAATATCCGAATTATGTCAGCAACGGCTTAAAAACCATACCGTAAAATAATATATAACGTTCCATTTAAAATTTAAACAAATGAATAAATGAAAAATGCAAAAAGCAAAAGAAATTAAAAATACGTTATATGACGCAAAACAGTTGCGGTTTGTAACAGTAGGTTTTGTTTTAAATTTAAGTTTCGCAAACAAAGGTAAGTGTTTGTGTTAAATATTGTAAGTAATTACAGAATTTTAGAAAGTTAGGGCTACATAATTAGATTTTTTTATAATTAAATATTTATTTGGTTTTTTGTTTTGACAAAAATTACGAATGAGTCCGAAAACGCTTGAATCTTAGCATAATTTATTGCACCTTCTAATAAAAGAATTGACCAGAAATTTCTAGAGTTTTATGGTCCCTTCCAGGTTACTTTAAAAGGGCAACGGCGACCTTCATAGAGTCAGTATTATTTGGATCTTTGTGCTGTTTACTTTGAAACATTGACAACTAAAGATTTGTCATAGCTGTAACCATAGTTACGTTACAATCTTATTAAAAGGAAAAAAATCGGTATTTGTTTATACACGAGGTGTTACGAAACAATATCCATATCCTGAAAACGGCGTAAAATTTGGCCCACTTCGAACAACATTCTAAAATAAATTATTTTGATTCCATTTTAAATAATATTATTAATATCGTTTGATCTCGTTCAAAAAAATTTAAAACAAAAATTGACAAGTATTTTGGTATTTGGCTACATTTGCCCAGATTACAAAGCTTAAATTTATTTAAAATATGTTTAACAAAACTGTAATGGAAAAAAATGGTTTGTCTAGAAGTCTTAGCATTTTTATGTCATGAAATCACGCAGGCTTTCTTTGAAATGCAATGACACTAGCACGTATATTATTAGCCCTGGTTATTATGCCGTGTCGACTTGATTATGCATAGAAATGTTGACAGATTTATTTTGTTTTGGTAATGCATGAAATGAATACAAGGTCTTGTTGGTAGTGTGTATAAAATTATAATAATATATGCTGTTTAATTCTAATTCTTGGGATTCCAATGCAAAATATTTTGGTGTCATGGACGGATTTTCTTTGCATAAAATAAAATGTTTTTTTTTTAATTTTTGAGACATCTCACAAGGGTCTTTGTTCAAGTACCAAAGTACTGTGGGCAGAGTTGGGTCGAATACTGAAAATCGGTATTTGAATACGAATACCCTTTAAAAATAGTATTCTAATACTGAATATTTGAATACTTGAAGAAAGAAAAAGTATTCGAATACTCAATGCTTATAAATAGCCATAATCGGTACTCGAATACTGAAAAGAAAAATTAAATACTAGAAAAAAACCGATGATTACAAAATTTAAAGAGCAAAAAAAGGTCCTCATCTCATTTTTCCGTATTTTTGATTTTTGTTTCCTTTTGGTATGCCAATCATGATAAATTTGGTATTTGGTAACGCCGGTATTCGAATACTCAAACAAATTATTCATCGAATACTTTAAATGTATTCGAATACAGAATCCCGAATACTAAGCAAAAAGTATTCTGCTGAATACCGAATACCAAACACACAAATGTATTGGAATTTCATTCTGAATACTATTCAGAATACTGCATATTCGAATACGACCCAACTCTGACTGTGTGGGTCGAGTTATTTATTGAATGTTTAACCTCATCTTTCCCCTGTTCCGTTAAGGTTGTCCGAGCACTAAAAAATGGGGTTTTTGCATTTTATAGCACCTTTTAGACAACGTTTTAGAAACATCTACGAGGCTCTAACGCCTAAATACTAGGGATGGGACATCGATTATTCAACATTGATGTTCACCATCGATGTTAACATCGAAAGGCTTTATCGATAATCTAAAAACATCGATCGCGTGACATCGTGTTTCCAACATCGAAACATCGAAAATCATCGTTAGTTTTTTAAAATGATTTTTTCCATGTCAAAATGATTTTTTAAGTATTGCAAATAGACTTCTGTAATTTTCTCTTTAACCTAAGCAATAAATATCACACAGCAAAAATGTTGTCTTAGTTTTTATTACAAATAATAAACATTTTTACATAAAGATAGACATAATATAATATTTATATTATTAATACTTAAAAATAGTTCTAATCTCAAAAATCAATCAAAATAAATGTATAAAAATATCAATAAATTCTTTGGTTTGTTACCAAATATAATAAGGAATAATAGAAAACATATTAGCACAGCTACAAAAAAAATATGTATGGGGATAAATTACTAACATAAAATATTTCCATTATTAATAATATACTTTTGATTTTGACGTTTCTGTTTAAGGCGACGTTCCGTAACCGATTCTTGGTTTTTACGATTCACGTTCCGTAACCTTTCAATTTATGAAATTGTTTTAGATTTAAAAACTGAAAAAAAATATTATTTCAAAATATCGATGTAAAAAGTAAAAAAACATCGATTTTTTATCGATTAAACCTGCAATATCGATAAGAAAAACATCGAACATCGGACACTCAACATCGATGTTTAATAAACATCGATAATTATCGCCCACCCCTAAATTAAAGTACCTTTAATTTACTAGGTACTTAAATTTAAATAACGTTAAAACAAACTGTTAAAAGGTCAGAAACCCATTTATAAACAGTATGCAAATCAATTTTTTAACAATTAAAACATATTAAATTCAATAAATATATAATATCCAGTTTAATACCGATTTTCAAATAAATCAAAACCTAAATAATATTTCCGGAAAATAATAGCCTATGGGATATACCAATCGGAAATAAACGAGAATGTGTACCCGTCGAGTCGCGTCGACTGATGAAATAAATTTAAAGTTAATAATTTATTAAACGCATTTCGAGAATTTATGCAAATTTATATAATTTAATCAAATAATTCAAAGTAAAATAGCACATGCATTTGTTTCTGCACTTTAAAGAAGGATAATTTAATTTTAAAAATAAATTACGACCACGCCTGATCTATTTTTTGATAAGTTACCGATTTTTTTTATCTTCTGTCAATTCATAAAGGCCAATAGGTTAAATAGTTACATATGTATCGTGGGTGTCTTAAGCGAGGTAAGAGGGAGCTTGTTAACACGGGACTTAATTATTTGGGGGAAGGAAAGACCTTTGGGGGCAACAGGTTTCACATTCCAGAAAGTTTAGAGATAAAACAAAGTGAGAAGTTCGGGGCTTGTGCAGTTGAACCGAATAGAGATGTATACGTGCGGCACCACAAATTTCTCTGTTGGGAACCGCAAGTGAAGTAATTGTACTGGACAGTTCTTTGCAGTAGAGGTCATTGAATTACCTATAAAAAAGTGATAAATGCCACACAGTCCCACAAAGGGCGAGAGAAGAGAACCTTTTCGTACCCAAGGGTCACTAATGAGACGAATAGCTCTTCTTTGAATAAAATCATAAATTCTAATGGTTGTGGGGGACGCCATGCCCCAGATGGAACAATATTTTAACGGGGGTTGGATTTAAGATACATATACTACGTTTATATCGAATAGTTCAAGCTGGCTTGAAAACAAAGCGGCTTTGAAGCGATTTCCAAGTCTACGTGTTAATTTCGGTTGCTTGAAAGTCAATTAAAAATCAAACGAAAAACAAACCTCACTTTTTAATTTGTCCCGTTTTGTGTGCTGTTGTTGGTGTGAGCGTGTGAGTTTTTTCACCTGTTATTCCACTCATATCTTGTATAAAAATGTCAAAATCATATATGGAATTGACACTGATGACGTTCGAGGATGCATCTGAAGTTAGGCAGTTATTAAGCCCGCTTGAATCGTTTATATCGTGTTTCTAATCGGCTTTGGTGAACCACACAACTCTACTTATTTTCAGGCTTGTCTTGAACGATTCAAGTCAGTTTCAACCGCGTTTATATTGCTTTTTTCAAGCAACTTTTAAAAACCACTTTAACTCAAGCTAGCTTTAACTATTCGATATAAACGTAGTGATAGAAAGAGTATAAATTATAACGGGAAATACTTTTTGGCGCGAAAGAGAGATCCAAGCTTTTTAAAGGCTGCCGTGGCTATAAACACAATGTGCTTATGCCAGTTAAGGTTATTCTTAATTGTGACGCCCACAAGATATAAGGTATCTTTGCTGTGGAAATCTTGGCCGTTTATAGTCGTAAGTAAAGGATGAGTATTTGTTTACTTTTGGTGTGTTTCTGGATGCATTTAAATAAACTAGATTTTTGGCGTCCCAATCCCATATTAAATTAAAGACCTGGTTAAAAGATATCCGCATCGCTTTGCGTTTCCTTTGCAAATCAGATATAGATGGTAACTTTAGTGTTTTAAATGAAATACCCTGTTATTATTTTGTTTTTGGATTTCTCAGAGAATTCTAGATGTGTTTTATGTATGATCATTATTTGCTTGGTAGTAAAGTACCTGTATTTTTGATAATATCAAAAATGTTTATAAAAAATATGTTTGAAATTAAAAATATGCAAAATTGTATATTTTCAAAAACAACTTTTTTCGTTGTAATAATGAAAATTTAAGCAGGAAGAGTTCAAGGATTTCCATTTGAATTTTGCCACCCACTTATAATGATAACTAAAAGAAATACAACACAACTTCTTGTATAAAAGTTTATTAGTTTAGTATATATTATCATTTAAGCATAACATAACAAAAGAAACAAATGAAAATCAAAAAGTTAAGAAAAATGAAGGAGTAAACTTTTTACATGAAATACCCTGTATATTATGTCACCATTAAAAAGTCTTTAAAAGAGCTTTAAAAATAACACATTTGGTATATTTAAGAAATTGGAAAATGTGATAATGTAAGTCTGAAGAATAGCAAATTACTTTCCATTATATCTACAATGTACAGGGCTAAGCAGTAAGCACTAAGCTTAGTGCCGTAGGTATAGTAAAAACTATATCTATTATTTTTTGGATTTAAGTGGCCATATTTCTAAAACTATTAAAGATGGATATATCAAATGCAGTAGTCCTTTTTAATAGTGTCATACGACCAAAACACCTAGTATGTACAGCCAAACCAACCTAGATATAAAAAAATATATTTTTTTAATATTATTTTACCTGCGTTACTAAGTTTAGTCGGTATATATTAAAAGCTATAGATACAAAGGAAATGTGACATAGTTTTCAGATTGGAATGGCAATACTTTTAAACTTTTTCAACTAAGTTTTTTTAATATCCTTGTAATAATTCTTTTTACTGCCGTATTAGATGTAAACAATGGGGAGTGCCTTATTTTAAAGAAACTTACCATTGAAAATGTTATATTTTGTTTTTAAAAAGTGTTTTTACTTAAAAAATTAAGAAGATAAAAATATTTACTTATAACCCATTAAACATGTTTATGTTTTTTTTTTAAATAAAGTTACCCAAGGTTAAGGACCTGCCAGCACTTAAATCACGCGACAACGTCTATCCGTATTAAAAAGCCATTAGTTTTCCCAACCAGCTCCCTTTCAGGACAACCGTCACTGAGAAACAATTAACGGATCCCTAGGGTTGATTTTATAATCATTTATCATATTTGGGATACGATGCTGACGAATGATGTTTCGGCAAATCTTATTTCTAAAACACTGTTAACTTTTGAAATTAGTTGCACGATTTTTGGGTAAGGAAAACAAAAACTTTTTTTGTACGACCGGGTGTAGAATACAATTTTTCGCCCCCATTTGAGGGAAAGAGGAGATTGCACTTTAATGCCCTAGGGCAAAAAGTATGAAAAAGGCCCGCATTTATAAATTTATAAAACAATAATCCAATTGAAGATATGTTCTGTAGTTTGGCGGATTCATTTAATAGATGGTATTTATTTGGGTACACGCCAAAATTAAATTAAAAGTACTAAAAACCAAAAAAAAATTTAAACAAGTAAAAAGATATTTAAAAATCGACGATCAAGACAAATGGAATAAAGATATTAAAAGTAAAAACTTACTGTTATTTACGTTTTAAAATTCAATATTTTTATGTTTTTCTCGGATATTCTGAAAACTTTGACATTAAATGTCAAAACATGTTTGTTTGGTTATAGTGTCATGGTGACATAGATAACTGGTTGCTGGTGTATTGATTGTTTATTTCAAAAAAGGTGAATAGTTAGTTAATTTTTAGTCTTCCTGAAGATACTTTAGTATCAAGCAAAGGTAACCAAGTGTTATTTAAATTAACTGAAATTGATGCTACACAATTATCTTTATTTAATAATATATACGCACTTTCTTTGATTTTGCGTTTTTTAGAACAAGTTTCCTTTGCTAAAATGCTCGAAGCATCCCAGTTTATTCTATGATTGTTATCAAATGCGTGTTGGCAGATTTTTGATTTATGAAATTCTGTGTTTTTAATGTATGATCTGTGTTCTTTTATGCGTTTGGCTAATGGTCTACAAGTTTCACTTATATAAAACTTATTGCATTCGCAAGGTATTTTATAAATGACATTTTTTGTATTTTCATTTAAGTTGTATGGTTTTGTTTTTGTTAATTGAGATCTGATTGTGTTTTGTGTTTTAAAGATTGTGCGAATATTAAATTTCTGCCTGAATATCCGAGAAAAACATAAAAATATTGAATTTTAAAACCTAAATAACAGTAAGTTTTTATTTTTATTATCTTTATTCCATTTGTCTTGACAACGGTGGCAGATTCGCCACCGAAACGTCGATTTTTAATTATCTTTTACTTATTTAAATTTTTTTTTGGTTTTTAGTACTTTTAATTTAATTTTGGCGTGTACCCAAATAAATACCATCAATTAATAATCCAATTATTAAATTATACCCCATTTGTTTTTATTTCTTGGTAAAACAACAATTTATTTATTTATTTATTATATCATATTATTATTTAAGTAAACTAAGAGAAGTTTAAAATAAAAAATGTTTTCTTTAAAATGAATAACCCTGTATGTACAGGGTGGGTTAAATTCGACGCTTTTTATAAGAAACGCATGTTTCTGTATGTTTTACAAAAGAACTGCCTAGCATTTGCGGGGCTTAAATCTTAACCCAAACTTACTGGTAAAAACTGCAATTCGCTATCTTGCGTCGTTTACTCGCTACAGCGTGTTTCTTAATTTCTTACGTTTTTCTCAATTTCTTATAACTTTATAACTTATAACTGATCTTTAAATTCTTTTAACCCATTTTTTACATTTACTTTTATGCAGATGGCAGGTATGCTTTTTATTTTCTTCGGAGGTAAACTATTTTTGACCTATTTATTACTACCTTAAATACAGGGTCTCCCACCGGGAACTTCGGCGATCGATTTCTCAAAAAGTACGCTTTGAAACATTTTAAAATTTTGGTAACATTATAAAGTCAGTGGGGGACATACAATTAAAATATTTTGACAGCTCTACCACCTTCGGTTATACCGGAAGTTAATATCAACTTCCTTATTTTATATAGAACACTTTGACTTTTAAAGCTTTTGTCGCAATAATTTTTAACGATTATTTTTGACCACTCTGTATTTATTAATTGTGATAATATCAATAAAGTCTGCTTAAGTAGTTTTTTCTCTACGAGAAATCCAAGCCAACTCGTATTAAAGGCTTTTGTTTAAAAGAAATTGATGGTTATGTAATGGCTTGCAAACGTCATTTTTGACCTGAAATTTAAAATAAATACGGTTGGACTTAGGTATAGAACATTATTTATATATTATGTTAAGAATTTTATGCAGAATCTAAAATATAATCCATGTTGACATTAACTTCCGGTATAAACGGAAGTGGTAGAGCTGTCAAAATATTTTAATTGTATGTCTCCCACTGACTTTATAATGTTTTCAGAGCGTACTTTTCGAAAAATGGATCGCAGCAGTTTCCGGTGGGACACCCTGTATTTTAAATATATATTACAGGGAAAACAATTTTTGTAAAATAAAGTGTAAGGACCTAGAAAGCTATAATAAAAAAAGTATTTTTACTTTTAATATTAGGTCTAAAAACTAAATTTTTTCGATTTTATCCATCTTTGCATCTTATTTTTAAACACCCTTCTTATGTGCATTGTCTAGCAACTTACAACAAACGTAAAAACTGACATATTTAGATGTTTCTATGTAGAATGTAATGGTGTATTTAGATTTTTTTTAAACTTTATATTTTGCAAGATATGAACCAAATATATCAATATATTTTTTATGCATTTAATTATGGCTAATGAGAGCTTTTTAAAAATATATAATACCTGTTTGTTATTTTGTATATTTAGACTTTAAATTGAAGGTATTAATTTAAATATTGAATTTCGTATAGTTCGGTCGAATATAGGTAGACTTGATACTAATTTAGTTATTTTATACTTAAAAAGTTTGCAAAATCAGCATGTATCCATAATTAAAAAAAAAACATTTGATCCAAAACAAAATAATATAAAAACCGTGTATGGAATTGTTAAGAAAATTATAAAAATAATATTTAAATGTAAATGGCACCAGTTTCATACATGGTTTTTTAATATTTTTTTCAAAACAATTTTTTTAATTATAAAAACATACTAATATTTTGGACATGTTTAAAATTATAAACACCGTGGCGCCGATCCTAAATATTTAGTTTTAAATTAATTAATGAGAAAACACACTTAAGAAACCGAGGAGTAAATAGGTGTGCCGAAAAAGTAATTTTTACTTTGGAATGTATACAAATTAAGAAGTTAAGTCTAAATGTATTATTTTGTTATAAAATCTATATCATGGTCAAGTAAGCAAAAATTAATTTTAAAATAAAAATCATAAATTTATCGTCTTTAAATATAAATTAACATTAAATATTATATATTTTTTAAAAGCTCTCATCCGCCATAATTTTATGATAAAAAAATATGCAGGGAGTTTTTAAAGAAAAAATCATACGTGTGGTTCATATTGTTCCGAACCACCTCGTATAAAACAGTTGCCTTCGTTTTTATACCTTTATTAATAATGAAACGTAACTATGGTTACAAAACAACGACAAAATGTGTAATGTCTTACCACAAAAGATGAATCTATACTACTTCAAACAGAGGTTTATGTCGCCCTTTCATAGTATGTTGTAAGAGTGAAAAATTATCTAGAATTTTGGAGAAATATCGCGAAAATTCCATAGTACATGATGGCATAAAAGTTCCCAATGGATAATTCGGGCGTTTTCGGAAACCCTCGAAAGTGATGAAAGAACTTGGAAAATCTAAGGTAAATTATTCCAATAAATTATCAGACTAAATTAAAAGGTCCTAACTTCATACAATTCTATAAACTAAAAACACTTATCTTTAATGTCCGTAACAATATCTTAAAAATATAAAATTTTAAAAAATCTAACTTCACCACTGGATTCTACGTAAAAATACCTAATAATATCAGACTTTACTTTTGTTGTAGATTACAAGATAACTAAAAAGCAAGAGGTGTCTAAAAATGGAAAGACAATAATTTTTACCCTGTATATCAAACAGAGATGGCAATGAAAAACAATTTAGTGTCATCCTTTATTTTATTAAAGGGTAGTAACACTTCTAGATACCCTGTACATAAAACAAACACGTTAAATATTTTTATACCTTATAATTTTAAATTTAAGTTAATAAAGTGTATATATTTCTATCTCTTTGCTTTATCATATTCCCGTACAATTCAATTGCAGGATGTAATTAATAACATAATACAACGACATTTCGTTTAACTTGCGGCGTTGTTAACCACCACTATCTATACAAATGCAAATGCTAAAAGTTGCCCAACTCGGTAAATCAACAAAATTCTACGTTTTCGTAATTAAAAGCTAACCAAACTAATTTTCATGAAATCATCGGCTATTATAACATGGCAATTATGTTTGAAAATATAAGGTATTTTGAATAAGTATTTTCTGAGAACATTTAATTTAACAACAACACAACGTCGTAAAATTACATAAAGTAAAAAGTTTAAAATAAATTTATTTAAAATCTTTTTAATTCCTTAACATAAAAATTGTGTTTTTTTTTGTTAAACGGTTTTATTGTACTAAAGAAATGTCTATTGTCTGTCTCCCCGTGGCCTAGTGGACAGAGCTTTGATCTTTGAAGCCAGAGGTCGGCGGTTCGATTCCCAGCGGGGGAGACATATTGTGGTAGTAGTTATATAAAAATAACGACCGTGGTGGCACTACCTCGTTGTCTAAAAGGTGCTGTGAAATGCAACTGCATGTTTCAGTGCTTGGACAATGTTGACGGAACAGGGGGAACGATGGGTTAAACATCTAATAACCCGACACCCACGGTACTCTGGTATTTAGGCATATGCCTATGCCGTGGGATGTCAAAAAGATAAAAAAGTGCCCAAAGATTTTATTATTTGTCTGATCAGTACCCCAGATTAATGAGAAGATTGGTGCGATCTGGTAGATAGGACTTACCAAATTATTATTTTTTGTATCGGTAGAATAAGACCGTTTAACATAAAAAAATATATAATTAATTTTCGGGTTTTTAGTTTTGTTGTTTAATACTTCTCATATTATTAGGTTCATTTAATGTATTACTATAGCTAATCAGAACTAACCAACGATTTTATATTAAAGTAGTTGTGCAAAATATGTAATTGGCCATTTTGTGGTGGCGGCCCTTATATTTTTTAAATAAGCTCTCTTCTGCCAACCAAGGTTTTTGCATAGACCTCTTTAAATGGTGATTTAATATACAGAGTATTTTATTTAAAAATTTGCTGGTTTACTATTAAATTCCCAATGGTCATATTTCCGAAACTATTAAAAATTTGATTTATCACATATGAATTTTTTTTAAAGCTCTTTGGTAGATCCTTTAAATTGTGATATAATATACAGGGTATTCCATTAAAAAAGTATTTTTTTTAAATAAATCGAAAACCCGATGACCAATTGTTTTTCGATTGGCAGAACGTTAATCAGCATAAAAAGTACTACAACTTTACTACTTTAACCGACTTCGTATCCCCAATAATAAAGAAGTTAGCAATAGTGCCGACTTAAGAATGATCATCCTGTACGTTCGCCTTCACTTGCCTTGAAACTACTGGCAAAAATAAAACATTATGTACGGTGGTCAAGCGCGAATTTCCAGCGTAGACTAGCGTTCCTGTGAGCGCTCGCTGAGAAGTTGGCCAAGCCTTGCCATGCCGTCTGTAGCCGGCTTAAAACAAATGGCAATGATTCCTTGCTGTCGCAATAATATAAAGTAATGTCTTTTATTTGTAAATAATAATAATGTTGTTTGAGAATATGAAAAATTAGGATTTTTTAAAAAGGAACCATAGTGAACGGCAGCTTTTCATCAAAGAGCATTTTGGGTCGTAGATTAGTCTGCACTTATCATTTTAAGCCATACTTGACTTAGTTTAAAAGATTAAGTATAGCATAAGAAATCAAGAAAATTTCTATCAAATACACACAACGTCAAAAGTTTTGGACCCCTGTATATCTTGGTTATAAAGAATCCTACATGTTTTTTAGTATCGAATAAAAATATTCTTTTATTTACAAAATAAAAAGATCACATAATTATTTGGAGATAACAGTTTTTGCGAAGATTTAAAATTGTTTAGTTGCTTTTATTTAGTTTATTTGCATTTTTAAATACGCCAAGTTTACATTGGTTCTAACTGAAAATACCAGGACGTGAAATTTCTGTTTATAAAAGAGCAAGAATAATTACTCTGCATGAATCTGGATTTTCCAATCACCATATTTCAGCCAGTTTAAATATTCCAAGATCTTCAACAGGTATCAAGAAACTGGAAATGTGGAAAGATTGCCTCGTAGTGGACGGCCTCGTGTTTCTACAGAAAGGGAGGACAGATATGTTATCGAATTTACCCGCCGAAATCGGAACGCAACGGCCCCAGCCATTAGAGATCATTTCCAAGATACGTTTAACCGCGTAATTTCTACCAATATCATTCGCAAAGACTTCACAGCGCAAATTTACATGCCAGAAGATTTTTAAGGGTACCTCTTTTATTGCTTCGACACCGTGCTGCCGGTCACCAGTGGGCGAGAAATCATAGGGAATGGCTTTTAGCCCAGTGGGAAAGAGTCCTATTCTCTGACCATCGTCAAAGGGTATGGAAAGAGCCAGGGCGTCATACAAGACTTAACTATCCCCGTTAAGTCGTTCCCTATCAAGGGGGAACAATATTGTTTGGTGGGGGAATAATGTACAACCGTCAAACCCCATTGATTCGCACACAACAAAATATGACTAGCGAAATTTACATGGAAAATGTTATTAGGCCAATTGTCATTCCCCTCCACCATGAAATTGAAGAGAATTTCATTGTCATGGATGGTAACGCCAGACCACATCGAGGCAGAAGAGTTCAGGAGCTTCTTAATACTAAAGAAATCAACAGATTAGAGTGGCCAGCTAATTCCCAAGACATGAATCCAATTGAGAATCTGTGGGATTATGTTTCCAGACCTATCCACAATCGCAGTCCACCACCTAGAACCGAGGAGGAACTTGCGGTAGCCGCCGTAGTAGAATGGGACCGCATATGGCAGGAATTAATTAAGAATTTGATCATTTTTATGCTCAGATGTGTAAACTCATTACTCAGAAGTAGGGGAGGGCCCACAGAGTATTAGCTGCATTTTTTTGTATTGTCATACAGGTAATTTTTATTACAATAAACGTTATTTTTTTGATATTTCTTTTATTTTAGCCACATATTGAACTCAAAGTATTTTTTCAACTTAATTAAAATCAACATGAACAACACTTTAAATTAATCCTTTTAATTTTTTTTCATAAATTAGAAGTATAAAAATGGTAGGGGGTCCAAGACTTATACTTAAATACTAGTTTATTCTTAAAAAGGTTTACTTGTCAGCTTAACCCTGGCTGGTAAAAAAATCTTGTGTTCTAATTTAAAAACTATACAGGTCTTAATCTGTTGTTGGTGTCTTGCGGGATTAAGATGTCTCTGTCAAATAGGCCTGGTGGTTGGTACGGAAGATTCTTTACTTGTACATGGGAAATTCAGGAACACAGGTGGTAATTTAAGAGAACCAAACCAAGAATTACGTCAAATTAAACAATAAAAGGAAAAAACGGAATACCTTGGGGACAAAAATTATAAATTAGCATCTTGATAGCACGTAATCATTTATTAACTTACCCCAAAATGTAAAACATTCACCTATGGCAAAGATATTTGCTTAGAGGTTGTTAGACGTTTAGAAAAGGTGGAACCCTAATATTAACAGATGATCAAAATTATTTTAGGAATTCGTTTTACTTACGTATGATTTTCACATGGATACGGGACAAAAACTTTCAAAATTAAATAAGGCAACGATTGCTAAAACTCACACCCACTATAGGCAACAAAACATAATTATTGTTGTCTTTTGCAAAAAACCACATACATGGATAAACAATAATAGATAATTTTATTCTTAAAAGTGTTTTTGAGGAAATCGGTAAGAAAAGTCAGGTGTTCTCTAGCTTTATAAAATTTAGGCTTCTAGTTGTCCTTATGAATATAAATAGAAACACGTAGTAAAATAGGTATTCAGTAATGGAGTGGTCAAAAGTGGTACCAAGTGGTTCGTGTAATTTTGCACTTGGCGCGCATGAACTTGGCTTGACACGATCTAGATATTACTAATTTACAAGAAAACTATTGGTTTCTTTGTTATCCACAATGGACTTACTACAACCACTATCTGTTTACTTATAAAGGTATTAATCATATTTACTTAAAAATATAAATACAATGCAATGATCAGTGACCTTTTTAGTGATTACCATCGCCCCTTCTCCTTTAGGTTCAAACCTATCGCACTAATTAATAATATATAACGCGACGACAACTCATTCAACTTGCGGTATTGTTAACCCACCGCTATCTATACAAATGCAAATGCCGAAAGTTGGCCAACTCGGTAAATCAATGGAATTACACGTTTATGAGAATTGGAAGCTAACCAAACTAATTTTCGTAAAATCAGGACTATTTTGGATTGTTGGGACAAGGGGTTATGATTAATTTCAAATTTAAGGTTATTGTAGGTAATTGCAGTACAAAAAGACTTTTTATTTCTCACTTTAAAAAATTGATAAGATAAAATTTTTATTTTATTTTTACTTCGGTAGAAATTTATTGTAATTTAATAGTTACATTACAAGTGTAGAAAGTGACTAATTTCCCATGAGTGGAAATATTATTGCATCAGCCGTCAGCCGAGTGCGGCAAATCCACCAGTGTAAGAAAGTCACACAAGTAGTGTACACTATTTTTTCCACGACCACAAATTTTTTACCAAAAACTTAATTTTAAGTTTAGTTTTCCTTAGAGGAAATATAGGAAAACAATTGAAAACTTTGCAACACTAGGGTGATATGTACTTTTCCTTACTGCGGTATATTATACTGTATGAAAATATTTTTATATCAAAAATTACCTACCTAGTAGCTTTTTAAACCTTTTATTATTTTAGAATTTAAAAAGGACCTCGCTTAAAAATATTGCATGGTTAATTCTGGTTAGTGAGGCATGTATAGATGGGTTCATATTTAATTCATTCCAAAAGCCATGCCGCCAAGTACAAAAAAAATGATAAAGTAAACAAACCTTTTCGAATGCACACAGCCTCGGACAGAGCTTGATTACATATTTTTAGATAAATAATAAAAAATACCTTGCTAAAACACGTATCACCTACTTACAAAACATTCTCTTATTTCGCCTCTGTTCTACTATAAAACCGGTGGCACGGGGCGTGGTACTAGAAACTCGTCGGGTTAAATATTTTTGCTGCAATAAATCATTGTTTACAAAAGGGTTTCTTTACTTTATCATTTTTTGTGTACTTGGCGGCATCGCTTTCAGTATGAATTAAATGTGGGCCATCTTTATACAGTCTTTTAAAATGACATCATAATATATATCACACTAGTGGTATATATATGACTTTGCAACACTAATGTCATATAAATGCATTTCTTATGCGTGAAAACAATGTGCTATTTGCTATTTTTACATGTGGTCGTAGGAAAAGTTTATTTTTTGCCCTTTACGTCACTGGGGACTATCTTCTGGGACCATAAAACTGGTCCATTATAGAAACTATTTTTAGCTTCAAAATTTAAACTTTAAACTGATTTAGTTCAAAAATTATTTTTAGTAATTTGCAAATTAGTAATTACCTTAGTACGGGTTTCTCCGTACTCCAGGTGGCCTATACCAGGAAAATCAGAACTTAAACTCTTTTAGTAACAACTTTTACTTAACGTCACTAGCTTTTAATCTGTAATACATTCTCTAATCATTCTAATAATCAAACAGTGCCAAATCAAGGCCTGTTTTCTACTAAAGCAAAAAGTTAATAGTAATTTTTTTCATAAAATCCCATCAAGATTTCAGTTGTACATGACAAGTTTTACCGAAGAAGTATGGTAAATTATATCTATACTCTGTCTAATAATTACGGTTTTAAATTTTGCATATGTAACTTGGATAGTGTTAAGTATTTGTTGTTTTTTTAGGAGAAAAAGTATTGTTCGTAATACATGATATTACAAATTCCCCTCATAATATAGAGAACTATAAGTTTTACTCACAAAACCACGCATTATAACTGGCACTTGTTTAAATATACGATTACTTATAAACTATTCTTAAAGTTTTACCATTAAAAATGAAGTAATTTAAATTTAAAATTTAAAAAATAATAAAATAATAAAACTATGACAGTTTTACTTTTCTATATACAGTGAGGATATTAAAAGTCCTTTCTTCCTGTATCTTTTAAATGGAACAAGATATCAAGGTCAAGTAGTAAAATTGGGGTAAAAGTGTGTCACTGAAACTACTTTTTGGCATAAAATAATTTCTTTGACGTGACCTTGTACCAAGGGGGCACTAGCAACTTCTTTTTCAAATGGAAAGAGATTCATGTAGCATATCGTTTTAAAGGAACCTTAATTTATTTACTCAACGCTACATCGTTTTTGAAAATGGGTCAAGCAGTTCAAGACCGTTTGACTTTTGGCTTAAATACTGTAAAAACAATGCGGCTTTAATGGTATTGGCTTGTAAGTGGGATACAGCTGGGCCGATTTTAAAAAACAAAATGGCAGGAAACAGAAAATATTTTCATGCCAAAAGCAGTTAAAGTATTACTTTTTTACCTAAATTTTATTCGACTTCGATATCTTGTCCTGTTCAAAAGATATTGGGAAAAAACTTTTAAAAACCGCATTAAATGAATCTACAAATTAGAGCTAAACTTCAAACGTTGGTAACTATAGAACGCCGATTAAAAAAACAGTGATAAATAGAGGATCAAAAGACCTTTTAAACCAGGTGCTACGTGACTATCCTTTTCATAAAAAAGTTTCTAGTGCTTGGCCCTAGGCCATGTGACCGAAATAATTTTTATGCCAAAAAGTAGTTTAAGTGGCACCCTTTTACCTAAATTTCACCCTATCTCGGTATCTTGTCCCATTCAAAAGATAAAGGGAAGCAGACTTTTATTATTCTCTCTGTATAATTATGTTTACAATAACCCTTTGCAAACTGTATCTTTCTTAGCAAAATCAAAACGCTATTCATGATACACCGCACGTGACCTTATTTTCATAATTTAGAGTATTATGAATTCAACTGATTGCCACTTGTTTTATTATAGTATTTGTATTAGTCTCTATAGGGTGTCTGGTAACTGTAACGATAAACCTTAAGAGGTTATTCTATAGGTTGTACAAAATAAGAAAAACTTCTTATAAACATATTTCTTAGTTTTTGACCCATTTTTTATACCAATTTGAATATTTAAAAAAGATTGATGAAGACGTTTCTTGTGCAATATAGGACACATTTTGACATACACAAAAATCATTTATCAGTATCGTCAATGGGGGTTAATGGTAAAAAGCACACCAGGTTTTTTTAATAAAAATAATATTTTAATTCTCGTTTAATTTGAAACAAATTTAATTAGATTAAAATGTGGACTTTTAAGTATGGTTTTCGCGTAAAAACATACTAATTATTTCTTGGCATGGTACTCTAATTCTACAGGAATCAATCTGTCCTTTTAATTTTTTTTACAAAACATTTTTTTTTAAAGAAATAAATGGCTATTAAAGATTTTTTACAATACATTTTACAAAAATAGTGTAGAAGTTAGACCATACGTAATTCTTAGTAAAACATTTTTTACATAAAAAAATCTGCATTTTTAGGCGCGTTTAATTATATTTTTATAAATAATTTTGACAGAATGCCTTTGAACCTAAATTTAGAGATTGCAACCTTCTTTAAATAAGTTTGTCTTTTAACTATTAATTCTTTATAAAACCTTAATAAAAGTAAAATATTTTTTATTAACCCATTTAATCCCAAGGGTAGAAATAATAGAAAAAAGTAATTTTTTTCACAATTTTATTTATTTCTAGCAACAAAAATACGTTTCTGCCATATTTAAAAATTAAAGTCTTTACATTGCAAAAAAATTGGTGGTGCGTTAACGAACCACTGGTAAGAAAGGTAGACCAAAATATTTTTTAACATATGTATTCCAAAAAAACTTAAACAAAAATTGCAAAAAAAAAGAGTAATATAGTACACACTAAAGAATAAACCAATACAAATATTATTACATTTAAATAATTCAAATACAAACAATTTTTTTTTGGTGCGCAAATGAACCACTGGTAAGAACCACTATATATATTTTTAATTTTGATGATACGTTGCAAAACACGAGACATGTAAATGTACATTACATCGCCCACACATATAAATAGTATGACTGTGGCATACTCTGCATCTCCTTCGTGCTTTAGTTTCATGAGGAAAAATGGTGTGGGGCTGATGATCAAGCCTTATTTCTTCTAAAGTCGAAGGAACATTTCTAATAATTTGTAATCTTTCGGTCTTGATTAGACGCAAAGCTATGTATGATTTAAATTCAAACTGAGATATTTTTGTGTCATTGGCAAGGTTATACAGTTTCCAGGCATTCACTACTATACTATCTAGAGAATTACAAAATAAAGGCCACCACCATTTTTTCCCCAAAACGCGACTCCTATAGTTGGCAATCCCGTTGTCATGGAGATCTACTCCCCCATAAATCTATTATATTGAGTTATGGCGTTTGGTTGAGGTATACATGTCTCTTTCTTTTGTTTTCTATCGAACCTCTTTACTTTACTTACTGGTGCAACGTTATGAGTATTGCTGCAAACCGTAACTGTTGAATTGTCATTCCAGCGTACAACAGAAATTTTTGAATCATTATCATATGCAGAGATGAAAGAACCACGCTCTTTTTTCATAAATATTTTAGAACCTTCTATTGGACACTTATTAGTTCTGTTTTCACGTATGGTCCCTGTGGCAAAAAACCTTTCCTTTTCAAATAAACAAAAAGCTTATACGATGAAAAAAATTATCAAAAAAATTTGATGGGAAGATGGTCTTTCTACCACAGACAACAAACTCATGACGACGTCACCACCAAGTCCTAAATCGGAATATATTTTGCCTTGCGCGCCTCCATAGGGAGTACTAGAAAATAAATAGCCATCCGATGAACAAAGGCACCAAATTTTAAAGCCAAAACGTACCGGTTTACCTTTGATAAACATTTTGCACGAATGTCTGCCAAAGTATGGCACCATTTGTTCATCGATGGACAAATTGAAAGAAAAAATACCCCACTGTAAATTTTTCTTATTGATAATATCAAGAAAAGGTCTAACTTTTGAAAATCTGTCATCCTTGTCCAATTTCTCGTTATCCGATAAATGTATATTTTGTTTTATATTTTGAAACCGGTTTCTACTCATGCACTTTTTTATAAAATCTATACCTTTGTCTTCATCAGTTGACCAATAACATGGAATCTGTGGTAACGTATGATAACCAGAAAATAATATTATACCAATAAAATTTAGAAGTTCTTCTTTTGATAATTGAAAGTCGTGTCGATTTTTATCCGCAGCGTACTTCATTGTGAAACCCAAAACGAGATTGGCTACCTCATCATCAAAAAAGAGTAAAAATATTTCTAGGGGTGTCTTACCAGAAAGCTCATTTTTTATGTGTTCTTTGTCGTAAAACTCATTTGAAACAGCGAAATGTGTATATTCGATCTGCCCCTGAATCCATTTAGCTGTGGGTAGAACATCACGGGATAACGAAGGGGTCATCAGTCGGCTTTTTTAGCAGCTAACGTCTCATCATCTGATGAGTCCCAATGGTACTGTCTTTCATTTTTATTTTCACTTTCATTAGCCGATGTATGTATCTGCATTTCAAAGCTGCCTACAACATCTGTGGGATTGGACATCTCTTGAACACTAGTTTCCTCATCTATATCTTCTTCATCCGTCAATGTGTCGACATTAGGGGGTATATAAACGGCATCAATTACCTCTAAAATTTTAAAATAAGTATAAACATATTTTATATTTTGTATGTACCACTCCATAAGTTTCAAATATCCATACTGTATAATTTTACCTACCGTTTTCGTCATTTTCAAGTTCATCCACTACTTTTTCCAGCTCAGCTTCTAACTCTCGTTGCGTTAAAAACTTTTTAAATGACATTTTTAACCATCAGACTTCAAACGTACTTCTAACTAGCACAAATAGCGAAACAACACTGCCTGGCCGTTACCTGGCCCGTCAATATAATGTAATAAAACGCGTTGAAACAGGCAAATATTTGTCACATTTTGCATACATATAATACCAGTGGTGCGTTTTCGCACCAACGTTTTTCTCAACACAGAGAGCTCCGATTAATTTTTGATTATAATTTATAAATATATTTGTCAAACTCTACACTCAATTAAAATCTGATAAATGTAAAATAGTTAACTTTTTATCATTTGAAATATTTTTTTAGCAATGATAGAAAATAGAAATTACAAATAAATTTTTCTAATTTTTATATTATATATTAAAGCATTTTATAAAAGCAATAAAGGTGTTTTATATTTTTTTTACTTTAGAGTGGCTAATCAACTTCTTGTTTCATATACAACAAATGGTAAAAAAAATTCTGGCGAACCAAAATAAAACAATTTGTACCATGGTGCGTTTATGCACCACTGGGAGGAAATGGGTTAAATATTTCATTAATTTTTTAATTTTGATTTTTCAAAAAAAAAATATTTCCGATAAAATTCTCTGCATACAGCAAAACTCACAAAACACTGATCAAAAATTAAATAACTTATAGTCTATACGAGGTAGGTGCAAATTAACGAATATGACACAAGGAAAAACTATCCCTTTTTAGAACTAAGAGAAAAATATTATTTGAAAAACTTGTTCAAAATTAAAAGTTATATCATTTTTAAAAGCACAGCCTTTTATTAAATAATTGAAACAAAACCTACTTTTAACTTATCCCGCATAGAGATTAGATCGAAAGTAAATTAACTGCCGTAAATTATCCTTTTTACCCTTAAATTTCGAAAAAATGTCAAAGCCTTAAATCCTTTAAAAAGAACAAGGCTTTGACATTTTTTCGAAATCTAAGCAAAAGAATAATTTACGGCAGTTAATCTTGTTCGATCTAATCTCTATACGGAGGTAAGTTGAAAAGTAAGTTTTTTCCAATTTTTAATAAAGAGGCTTTACTATTAAAATATGACAACTTTTTAATTCTAAACAAGTTTTTTAATACTATTTTTCTCTAAGTTCAAAAATAAAGGTAGTTTTCTCTTGCGTAATATTCGTTAATTTGTACCTACTTCGTATACGCCATGGTTTATTTAAATTTTAATCAGTGTTTTGTAAGTGACGCTGTCTGCAGAGATTTTTAACAAGAATTTTTTTTGAGAAATTAAAAATATAAAAAGTTTTCCATATGGTTTAACATTTCTGGCGGTCACTGTATAATTGCAAAAGCAGAATAGCTCTTCATCACATATAAAAGTTTAAGTTTCTTGAAATATTTATTTAATATCTTTATTCTTAAGAAAAGCCAAATAATATTTTGTTTGAATCATAGGAGAGTTTACGAACTTTTATCTAAAAACTCTTAGATACAAGTTTTAGTGAAATATTTAAAATGTATCCAAACTTATCGAAATAAATTAAACATATTTATTTTACTTTTACACTTTTTATTTTCCTTGTTACCAACTTTTGGATATACATAGGTATGTTTAGTTAAATCTTAATATTTAGGGACAGAAAATCTGTGATTTCTCTGTGTACCAATAATTAATGGAGAGCCTGTATAGCTGTCCAACGCTGAACTAATACAATTAATTTCTGAAAAAATGGTCTTTAGAAATTTTTGAAAATTAGGGACTATTATAAAGTTACTAGGAGAAATAGGAATAAAATATTTTTACGGTTTTAGCACTTTTGAGATATCCTGTATCTTAATAATTTGTAAAATACTTCTTTAAATTGTTATTCTCTTAAAAAATTTAAAAATAGGCAACCTTATACTTACCCTTTTATTTAGTGCTTAATAGGATGAAGTAATAAAAGAGAGGTGTTTTTATTTGAAAACATTGACTTTAAGGTTTTTATAAATGTAAGTTTTACCCTTATTTTTTTTTAACAACAGTAGCTATTAATTGTCAACAAACAACCCTCTTAAAAAGTTCTTCCTCTTCCAAGAACCCAAATATGATTATTATTCAAGACATAAAAAATGATAGTTATGTTTTAGCCTGTAAACGTAATGTTTTTTTACCAAAATTAAAAAGTCAATAACGGTTGCACTTAAGTATAGGATATTATTCATAAAATATGCTTTGACTTTTACGCAGGATTTAAATACACGCAGGGTGTTTCATATAAAAAAAAGGTGAGAACTTTCGATTTACTCGAAAGTGCCCGAACTGTAAAAATATTTTTGCCATTTGGGTAGTTTTCTAGAAAAGATACAAAGGTTTTTTGAGGGGCTGATGACAAATCTTTTTTTTGTGAAAACGTTTTGTTGTTAAGATATTCATTATGTCATGTCAAAAATGATCAAATAATACTATTTTTACTATATTCCTCTCTCTTTTTGCACAAAATTCTTGATTGTAACTTTTTAAAACCACGTTTTTCTATTTTTTTAGATTCGTGGTCAGCGCCCCGAAACACTCCCGGATACCAAATATGGTCAAAATCAGGGTTTCAGCAACATTCTAAAAAAATTTCCATTTACTAATTTGCCACCAAAGTTTACTTTTAAAAAATGGATTTCTGCAGGTTGTCGTTGTAAATATTCAGGTATTAATTTATGCACTTGTTGCATAACTATGTAATAATAATTTTCAATTATAAATATAATAAGTAAAAAAATATTTGGTTTTTTAATGGCATACAAAACTAATACTTAAGAACCAGTGGCGGCTATTCAGGTGTAGTAAGTGAAGTGCCACTTCACCAAAAATAAATAATAAAATACAAAAAACATATTACTATTATTCAATTCATTTTTCTCATTTCTATTCCTTATTTGTAAAATTCGCCATGAAAAATCTAGCATATAAATTAACTGCTGGCGCGAGTCGCATTCCTCCTCTTTCGGCAACGCGACAAGTGTATTGCAAATACAAAACGGACCGAAGTATACACCTCATGCGGGGTTTTGTTTACGCTTTGACGCTCCGTTGCCATGACAACGCTATACTTGCCGGTGGCCAGAATCGCGGGTGGGAGTATCAGATGTATTGCTTGGTAAATCGCTAGCCTTAAAAAGATAGTATAGGTTTTGGTCGTTTCGTTGGTTTTCACGTATTATTTCGATTGTTTCCGTTTGAGTATTATTAGCGACAGTGATTTTTCACAGGAAGAAATTAAAGGACAGTATACAGAGCACTTCTCTATGAAATATTAGATCATATTTTGATGGAAATGGAAGTAAGATTCGATAGATTGTTACAAACTACAATTTCTTTGTCTTGCTGATACTGCAAAGTTTGGCCAGTATAACCAAACTTTTTCCACTGATTCTCTTCAAAATTTATTGGAGATATATGCCGAATCATTTCCAAAAATTAGCGGCTCAAAAATTAACTTGACCTAATATTTGCTGATGAAAGTTAAAGAAATATTTCATTGCAGCAGTTAGTAAAACAAGTTGGCGCAAATAAAGACATTTTTACCGAGGCGTATAAACTTTTTTCGCTAATTTTAACGATATAGTCGACAAGTGTGTCAGTGGAACGAAGTTTTTCTTGCCTTAAGCGTTTAAAAACTTTCACCATTTTATGAATTTACCTATAATTAATAAATTTGCTGCATTAAAAGATAGAATGATTAATTTGGTGTATAAAATTTAGATAAGTTTAGATATTAAGATTTTTTACTTAGACTTTTGATAGTTGAGTATTTTGCTAAAATAGCGAATGCGCTTTTTTCCCTTCCTGCACTACACCTGTTTTTAGACCCGCGAACCGCCACTGTTAAGAACTCATTGCCTTAACGAGCCATTATTTAAATAAAAATAAATAACTATTACTTTATACTTGATTATTAAACTCTAAACAAGTTTACCCAATACCCACCTAAAATTTATTAGTAAAAGTTCTATATTCGTTTCTCTTTGACCAACTTATTCATTTACAAGCATTAATTTTAAACCGGAACACAAATTAGTAATAAATCAAATCGCAAAGTCCTAAATATAAATCTTTTCTATTTGATTTAAACACCGAAACAGACCCGTTTCGTATAAAAACAAGCACGTTTCATTAGGGTAAAAGTGCCGCCATTCCCGCACGCGATGCTCAGCTAAATGCCGTGTCATAAATAATATAGTTTAGATTTCTTGCACCGCGTTACTAATGTGGGTATGTGAACGTCGCGTGACCACTGCAATCATGCCACGCTTGTGATTTTTTATTAATCCTTGTTGGGATTCAATAAGATGTGACAATAAAAAACTTTAATTAGCGTGGTGTAATATGAGCTTAAAAAGTTTTCATTATGTACAGGGTATTTCATTTAAGAGGACAACTGGCATATTTTTTGACACTTCTATATTTTTAGGAAATTAATGATAGCCAATCAATATATTTTAGCTCGAAGAATTTGAAAATCGTAATTAGAAAATGATTGCATAAAAAACAAACGATTTACGTCAGAATTGCTGCATTTTTTAAACAAAACACCCTACCAACTTTTTCATTTTTGAATTCTTTGATCCCTTGTAAGTGTTATTAAATAAGGGTATTATTATATTTGTTTTTGAGTAATTAACAATGAGAAGTTACATTTCCGGCCCACATTATTTAATTAAATATATTAATATTAAATAAAGGTAATGCAGGTGACCACCTGATACTTCAAAGTCATCGAAATGTGTACCTATTAGTAGTTTTTATATTAGTTTTTTAAAATGAATTATTCCTTTGATAAAAAAATACTACAGATATGTTGATGTTATATTACAAATATTAAGAAAATACCAGTGAAGCAGATAGAAGACTATGAGAAGCTAAAATTAAATTTACTAATCGGTAAAACCTTTAATGATTTTAAAGTGTCAGGAACCCCTGCGTTACCTAAATTTTATATTAATATATTAATTTAATTAAATAATACCTATAAGCCGAAAATGTGACTGTTTAAGCGCCAATAACTTAAAAACAGTTAAAAATTGACATATAGTACCCTTATTAAAAAATACTTAGCATTGACCATAGAATCCAAAAATGGTATAATAAAAAGGGTGTTCTATCTAAAAAAAACAAAATTTATAGCATTAGTATTTTGTTTTTATGTTGTTTTTTATGATTTCGATTATCAAATTATTCGAGCTAAAATACATTAATTGGCTATTTTAAATTTCTTATAAAATACGACGAAAGTAAGAAAATATGTTTTTTTCTATTAAATCGAATACCCTGTACAGGAGGAACGACCTTATGTGAAACTTTAACTAGCTAAAAAGGTGTAAATAAAAGCAGGACCGGATTATCCATTGGGCAAAGTAGGAAACTGCTTCGCCCCGCGTGAGATAGGGTCCCCGCGCAACGGAAGGAGGGCTCCGTGAACGAAAGTAATTAGAAAATGTGAAATGTTTCTTAAAGTCCATAGAAAATGTAAATATTTGGATTGTATGGAAAAGTGAAAGACCTTTTTTAAGGAGAGAGGCTTTTTCTGGTTTTTACCTTGTTTTAAAAACAGTGGTCCCCACATAACTAAACCACCCCTAATTAAGAGTGAAACTTATATTGCAGATAAACAAGTTTCCATTTGTTGCACACTTCGGGCAAAGTAAATTTATTATTCTAAGAAAAATTGGGTGTTGTCGGTACGAATAGCATAAGAACGCATTTTTAGGATAAAAAAATATATTTTTTCCTTTAAACATATTATTGTGTACTAAAATGCACTTATTTGAGCTTCGAAATTCTTTTAATGCTTTATAACTTTAAAAATAATAATAATAATAATAATATGCTTATAGCAACATTTTATGCAGGTTGCAGATATGTTGTTCATGTTTTTCTAAATTGGCAAATGTTTTTATTTATTTTATATTTAAACTCTAACTTTCTTTAAATCCGTTTTAAATAAATTGCATTTTTTGTCGTTTATTATTTTTATTGTGTACAAAGATAATCGTGTTTTACTTTAAGTAATCTTAATTTAAATTTTTATGTTATAGCAACACCATTTTTATGAATAAATCAATAAAACCAAAAAGGATGAAGAATAATTACTGTTTGTGAGTAAACTAATTTATTTTATTGATTAAACCAAAGAACTTTTAAATAAGGTCTTTTAACATTTATATTTTTATTTAACAAAAATAAATAATTTTTAGGTAAATATGTTCTTTATAAAAATAAGCAAAAAGTCAACAATGTTTAAAGTTGTACATCAGAAGTAACAGCGTAGCAGTATTTTAAAAATTTAAATACATGGGCCATTCTAAAACCCCTTAAGATTTCCTATTGTATAGAAATTGCTACGAAAAGTTGTTAAAAAAATTAAGGTCGTATTTTAGTATTAAAACAATAAAAAAGTTTTTTAATATGGGTCTGCAATTTTATAGTTTTTAAGATAGATTCTTAAACTTGTTAAAAAAAATGTTTTTTTTTATTCTAAAAATATTCTTACCTCAATTTTGTTTTAATTTGGTAATGTATTTATTTGTAGCATATAGGAGGAAATTTATCACTAACACTAATTACATTTAATAAGTCAAGTGGCGTCTCAAGCGGCAACTATTTCCAACAAAAAAACACGCTACGTCACTATGCAAATGTGTGTAAAATTTTAGTGCTTTATTTGGATTAAGCAAATAAAAATACAGATTTAATATCTCTTAATTTTTTTTGTATCTTGATTTGTTTAAATTTAAAAAAAACACTTACTTGCACATATGTAGATCCTAAAAGAAATATTGCGTCTCTGTATGACAAATATCACGGATGTCGTTTATTAAACTCTACCTTGGATTACATTTTGTCTTTTCTTACCTAATAAACCGCTATTTATAATAACTTGACACAATATATGGCGTTATGACTTACACTTATTATAAAGAGATGGGCTTAATTCACAATACAACAGATTATAACTGACACTTGTATTATTATACTTATTAAGAAGTAGTAGTATATTATGGGACGAGCATGGAATGGTACTTATTTTCCACAAGTATGACTTTTGAAGCACGAGCCGCGGCGAATGCTGTAAGTCGTACGGGAGGGAAATGAGTATTTCGTGTGAGTAGCATACTATACTTTTCTACGACTCTCTTGTGAATTTATATCAATACAAACAATAAATTTATTATTCCCAATTTGTGACAGAATATTTGTCAACCATAACATACGCGACATTACAGCCTACTGCAAATTTTTTATCAAATGTAATTGATTTAATTAATAGTTGATTTTACGTACTTATTTAATATTTGTATACTTAAATGTGACTAAAAAGTAGTGTCCTTGTCTGAAGAATCATATAATGAAAACGAAGTTCTCGAAAATATATACAAATTATCGAATTTATGCACATTTAAAGTACTCTATGACAGCCGTGGATAATGGATGTTGGTAATGAGCGTGAGTAATGAGCGTGCGGAATGAGCGATATTACCTGTTTATAAACATATTATTAATTTATACATTCTTAAACAGTCGTGAAAAAATATTAATTAAACAGTTAAAAAAATTAATTTAATATAAGAGAATTAGGTAGGTGTACCAATAGGGTGAGCGGACGTTTATTATTTATATATATTAAAATAGTCCCTAATAGAAAAAACTATCACTTTTACTATGCTATAAATAATTACTTTTACAACATCCACCGGCTTTAGTATTGTTTTATCTCTTTTAGCAAAATCAAAGCGCTATTCATATTACGTGGCTCTAATTTTTATAATTCAGTATATTATGAATGCGTCTTACCATATGTAGTAATATGAGCCGCACTTACAATAATAACATTTATAACAAGCACCTGTTTTATTAAAATTTTAAGGTACAATAATTAAAATCAACCATTATCAAAAATAGGCTTAAATATTTTTTTATTAGTTAATTAGGTTTAAGGATAATACTTAAAACTTCTGGATTGTGGCTTTATATATTACTTATTCAATAAATTAAAGAATAAAACAAATTTTTGTAGATGTCTGGCTTATTATGGTATTACAATAATCCCTTCAATTATAGCCTCTATATGAGCTGACTGGCCTACAATTACATAGGTGTACTTAAATATTTTATTAGTTTTTTTTGTTAACATAATTTAGCTAAAAAGTAAAAAAATACAACATTTTTGTTCTACGTGACTTACAAAATAAAGTTATAAAGGAAAAAACTGGAGTAAAATTAAATTAAATAATTAAATTTCTTTTGACATTTTATATGTAATAAAAGATATATTTTTAATTTATTTCTTAAATAAAATGTCCAGGTATAATTATAATAAAATATGTGTTTGTTTTTGCTTTTAAAATATGTATAGGGATTTATAAAACTGTATGTTTGGTATTGGTTATTAGGTTTAAAAAAATCAAAAATGTAAATTATTAAATAAAGAAAAACATATTGCTTTGTTTTTTGTACGAGTCGAAAAATAAGAACTTATACTATATAAATATCGACAGTTCTTTCAGATTATAAGCACAATATTACACAGTAAATAAACCATAACATACCCTATCGTCTTATCCTTTTAAAAATTTTAAATGTTATTTATTTTAATATATTAGATTGGAAAAAGTTTAGTTCCTGGACAGGTATTAAATGAATATATAGTTATGTTGATATCATGATACTATTTTTATTTTTCATAAATTTTAGCAAAAATCGTACAATGTTTTACCCCAAAATCTTTATACAGTGTGTCTACGCCGTAAGCTAAAGTCATTCGGAAAACTTTTTTATTTTTAATTTCAGGAAAACGTTATTTTTTAAAAAAGTTTTGCATTATCGAAAACCTATAGGGTAGTCATCAGATATTAAACTGTAAGATTTTTGTTTTAAAGTATGACCAAAAACGTTACTTTTGCTTAAGGGTAAAGTACCTAAATTTTTGATTATATAGATTTTTATAGAATAAAAATATTTAGAATAAAATCACTTTTACACACACATTGTACATTGTTCTTGTTTTAATCAATGTAAATATAAAAGGTTTATTTTAAATTTTCTTATTTAAATAATATTTAATTAATGCATTGCCCTAATGTACAAACTTAAATTAAAATCGTTACCACAAAAAAGACTTATAAATAAACAAGTTTAAACACACAGGATTAAAACCTGATTAAACCCTGATTAAAGTTCTTAGAAAAATTAATTTTAAATTAGTTCACTTTTTAAATAAACGTATTTTTATTTGTGAGAGTAACTAATACATACATATAAATGACTGGTGTTGGTCTTTTGCGCTATTAATAAAAACCAAAAGTGAAAGTAAAAGTTTTTGATGTAAAAGTCGTTTACTTTTTTGTAGCCTACTTTCGATCTAATAAAAATACCACAATCTTTTTTAACTTAATATTTTTATAAAATTTGCTGTTATTTCATAATTACGGACTTGTAATATTTTGCTTGTGTTTGTTAAAAGAAAGTTAAACAAAATCGTAAAGTTAGATATTAATATTGCAAAAAGTTTTAAGAAACTTTTTTATGAGGCTTGCCCTTTACAGTTACAGAAAGATTTTTATTTTCTTGAGTTTTTAAAGCAAACATCAGTCAGAATAAATTTTCATAAACACGTGTTTGCACTTTATTTCATACAATTTAAAGAAATAAAGATACGCAGTTCTTTATGTATCTAAGCGTTGTCAACAAGTTTAAATGTTGTTTACTATAGATTTTTATAAGATATGACGACGAGTGTAGTAGCTTTTAAAATGTGAAATACTTTCAAAACAATTTTAAGTTATGCTGGAATTTTTATTTAATATTGTGACTACACAGAGTATTTAAAGAGGCCTTACCAACAGCTTATGAAGATGTAAATGTAGTCAAAAACTATATTTAAAAATATTTTTTAGGTGGGGAATCAAAAACTTTAAATACCTAGTAATATATCTGATATTTTAGTCACATCTGGTGAGAACAACAAAAAGTCCGCTCCAGTTCTGGTCCCAAGGTATAGACTTGTGTGAGTCCAAAATTTTTTTGTCACTTATATTGTTTAGGATTATCATTTATGTTTATGAATATCATCAAGTAGACGAGGCTGATGTCTCTTTTCTTAAGTGGGTGAAGTTTTGTGAGGAACTAATTATTGTGCCTTGCCTGTGCCAACGTGTTATGTTTTCTATACACTAACTATTTTTATAAACGGACTTTAACAATGATATGTTTCTACTTTCCGAAAAAATATGTATATTCCATTGCAAAAAGTATTAAATATAAAAATAACAATTTTCTATAACCGCTACAAACAATGATGATTTTTTTATTAATCAAGAATTCCGGTATTTAGATATCGCCAATAAATGATCTATGGCCGCAACCTTAAAAACAAACCATATGTTGTGATATGTCATTAAAAACAAATTTTAGAGTAAAATTTGAACTCAACCTAATGTCTTGGGTTATAAAATTTCATAAATTATGTATTTATAACACATCTTCTTTATCTTGCGTGATACAGCGCTATTACATTTGCTTCATTTTGTTTCCTTGGGGCAATTGCAGTATGGACATTATTACATTTACCCATACTTAAAAATACTTATTTGTCTCGGATGGTGCCTAACTATGTTAAAAAACAGGCCTTCAATATTCTGAGGAAAAATTAAACTTAGCTAGTAATTAAGAGAGAAAACATAAGTTTTATTACTAAAGTTCATAACTTTTAATATAATTGTCCAATCTCGTTAAAATTAAAATCACTAAAAAATTATTTTTACTCTTTCATTACTATTGCCCCGGTCTCCAATCCATGTACACTTTAACAAAATTACACATGATTATTACATTTGCCCCTTTTAACGAAGCAATTGTAATATTCAGACATGGTACATAGTTTCAAGCCTCATTATTATGAAAATTTACTTTATCCTTTTTTTTTATAGTTTTCTAATTAATGCTTTAGGGTACAAGTGTATGTTAATTCATGTTTATTAAAAAATAATTTAACTATGTGAGTTTGAATTATAAACAAATTTAACATTTTGCTTTTACATCTTGGTTTCTTTATTTTTACAGAAATTGTGTATAACTAATTTGTATCTTGTATTCTTCTTCATAAAATTGCATGTGCAAAACATGAATACCAACCATTTTATATTTAATAAAACCCCCATTTGGTTTATAAAACTATTGAAAAAGAGGTAAAATTATAATCATGTTTCTGTGTACCATAAAATTTAAAATCACTTTTATTTTTAAAAATATAAGCATCCAAATATTTCAAATCTAAAAAATGGTAAATATGTATAATTTTAAAATTACTATTATATTTACGGCACTAAGCTTAGTGCTTACAGCTTAGGAAGAAAATACAGCGTGTCCGCCCAAGTTCTCTACATATGGGAAACTTTTTTATTATTAATTTTACGATAGAAAGTTATTCCTTATAAAAAGTTCTGCAATTTTTAAAACCTAAAAAGCAATCCATAGATATTTTTTTTAGTGCATACGAGGTATCTCAAAAAATATTAATTTTGTTCAAGAGAAATAGTCCCTTATTTTTAAAAATATCAAAAATTAATATTAAAGAAAAATGTTTAGAAATAAAAATAACTCTTAAATATGCTTAAAACTTATTCATTTCCAAAAAAGTTCTTTTAAATTTTTTATGATAAAACGATGAAAATTTAAATTTGTACATTTGTAAATACTTATTGTTGGAAATTGCAATATCTAAAGAAAGCTTAAAAACTGTCAAAACAGGAAAAAGTCACATAAACGCTTGTTCTCGCATAAAAAATACAAAAATCTTTTTTCTTGCAAATAAACAAGTTCGCGTAGTTAAGAGTTATTTTTATTTCTAAACATTTTTTAAATAATCATTTTTAATATTTTCAAAACAGTTTTTTTGCTTTTTCAAATATAATATACAGGCTGTTGTATTAAAAAAACTATTTTACTGCTAAAGTTCTAAGGATGGTCGTATTTCCAAAACTACTGAAAATTGGCAGCTATGGTATTTTTTGAAACACTTTGCAAGTTGTTTTAAAATATTATTAAATATATAAAAATAAAAAAAAGATATTTTACTCTCTAACTAGAAAAACGATGGTTAGTGGTTTTGTTTTAACCTAAAATATTAAAAATCCGTTAAAATTTCACTTTTGTACCAAATTAAATAATTTTTAATTTTATCTAATAACAAAGTTACTATTGCCCTACACGTTATTTGTATCCTATGCATACCTTTTATAAGAGCCTAATAAAACTGTTGTAACTTCAAGACACTACCATATATACACATCTGGTAATCACGTATAATACATTTAGTTCTGTACTATCAACAATGGCGCTTTAAAGATGGATTTATACTGACTAAGATAATAGCGAAGTTACTAATGGCCAACAGAATATTCGGGTTGTCTGTATCCCCTTTATAAAAGCCTAATAAAACAGTTTTAACTTCAAGACACTAATTACCATATGTACAAATGTGCTAATCACTTATAGGTAATACATTTTGCTAAGTTTTCTAGAATCAACAAAGACATTTGATAGGTAGATTTACATTGGTGATTTCTTCCTACCAGGTTTCTAACAACTGCGCTAAATAACAGGAAAAAAAGAGGCTGACAGGACAACGACTAAAAAACACAATTGCCATCTTTTTAAATATTAACTCTACTTACTACTACTACTTACTTAAAAGCCTTAAAAATGCTGGTAATTTACCGATTTCAATAATTTTGTATTTTAAATCAAAAAAGAAACGCAAAGTTATTAGTGGCCGATACATTATTAGAGTGTTCAATATGCCTAATAAAACTGTTGTAGTTTTAAGACACTTATTACTATATGTGTGTACATGTGGTAATCAACTATAATAAATATAGTTGTACAATCAACAAAGATATTGTACAGGTGAATGCACACTGGTTAATATATTAATTATCCGAGTTTCGAACAACTGTGCTGAATGAAAGGAGGAAGCGGAAGATTTTTTTACCAACTGTGCTGAATCAAAAAGAAAGGAGCTGAGAGATTAAGGATTAAAAAACACAATTATCAATTTTTTTATCTAAACCTTAATAATAAATAGCTTTAAAAGGGTACTTATTCACTAATTTAAATAATTTTGTATTTTAAGTAGTAATAAATAAGTAACTAATGGCTGACACATTATTTGGGTGTCCTGTTGACCTTTTAAAGAGCCTAATAAAACTGTTGTAACTTTAGGACACTAATTACCATGTGTACCCATGTTGTAATCACGTATAATACATATAGTTCTGTACAATCAACAAAGACGTTTTACAGGTGGATTTACACTGGTTAGGATTTCTATTATCCAAGTTTCTAACAACTGTGCTGAATAGCAGGAGTAAGCAGCTGACAGAAATGGTGGAGCAGCGGCTGTATTATCCCACAGGATTAGCACCTGCTCGCGGTGTATATGTCTGGCTGATTAAACGCAACGGTGCATTGCGGTGGCGTATATGCGTTGTAGTTGTTCCCTCAAGTGAATTATTTCAATTTGTAGCGTCAATTCTAGCGGGATATCTTTATGGGATAATTGTAATTTGATACTTATAACTTACCGAAATAAAATTAAAAAACTGTGCTAATAATTATATGTTTGCTCAGTGACCGCTAAAAAGTTTGTTACGACAGTGATTTTTAGAATTTAAAAAAAAAAAATGCAATCACCTCTGCTTATCCAGTAACTTAAAAATTATAATGGCATCTAGCTTATGGCAGCGATTGGAAAATAAATAAACAAAAAATAAATTTTAAAAAGTCTTATAAGTATGATATTTAAAAAAGTTATTAAAAAAAACTTTTGGAATATACTTTAAGGTTGAAATGTAAAATTTAAGGTAACCATGTTAAAAAAATTAGGAACTTTTTTGTTATTTTTTACCAAATTACAGATCTAACTTTTTGATTTAAATAGGTTTGCTAATATAAGATAAAGTGTAACCCCAATTATGAAGACACTGAATGTGTACACATTCTTTCTAAAGGAGCGGTTACACGGGTTCTTGATGGTCTGCGATGGTTTTCGATGGTCTGCGGTAGTGTAAAAACGATGCGTGGTTTATGAGAGATATGTATACATATTTTAAAAGCCCGCGGGTTGACTCGGTCTCCCGTTGCAGCCAGAACTAACCAAAACAAATTATTGTTGCTGCTTTTTGTGCATATTAAATAGAGCTTTGGTTTTGCAAAATAAAATAAATAAAAAAAAACAAAAAAAAGATATAAAAAATTAGTGCCTAATTAGATGATTAATTTCCTAAACTAAAACAAAAATAGATAAAATACATCTGTTGGCACATTCTTAGTTTTAATTGATGAAATAAACTTAGGGGTGGAATTAAGTCATAGCTAACATAATTCGTTTTGGATATACAGAGTGTTTATCACATTGTGTCAATTTGGGTAGGCACTTATAACTTTTTGTTATTAGGGATAGAAATAAGATGTAAGTGGCAAAGTTTTAGGGATTTTTACGTAAACTTTAGTGGCGCTTCTATACTTTTTTCATTTACTGTTTTTAAAGTAATAACATAAACCTGTTCCTTTTTTAAATAAAATACTCCGTATATTAAATCACCACTAAAAAGACATTTTAAAGAGTTTTAAGAAAAATCCCATTTGATATGTGTTTCCTAATTAGATGATTGATTTCTTAAACTAATTCAAAAAGAGATAATATATATCTGTTGGCACATTTTCTGTTTTAATTTACAAAATAAACTTAGGGGTGGAATTAAGTCATAGCTAACATAATTCGTTTTAGATACACAGAGTGTTTATCATATTGTGTCAATTTGGGTAGGCACTTTTAACTTTCTTGTTATTAGAGATAGAAATAAGATGTAAGTGGCAAAGTTTTAGGGATTTTTACGTAGAATTTAGTGGCGCTGCTATATTTTTTTATTGGGTATTTTTAAAGTAATAAACCTGTTCCTTTTTTAAATGAAATACCCTGTATATTAAATCCCCACTAAAAAATTTTTAGAGATTTTTAACAAAAATCCCATTTGATATGTGTTTCTTTAATATCTTATAAAATGTAAGCATCATATACCAAATTTGTAACGGTAGTTTTTCGCGGTTTTAAGAAACCAGAGTTGTTCTTCGCGGGTTTGTATTAATGATATTCGGGTATAAATACACAAAATAAAATAGATCTACGGTTAATAAAATTACAAAATCTACAAATACTACCGGATTTGGCCTTAACTTAATCGTTTTAGGTATGGAAAACAAGGTATGGGGCGATTTTAAGGTTGGCGCATGTGCAGTACGGATTTTAAAAATAACTGTGTATGGGACAAATGTAGACCTAAATTTATTCATTTTATAGTTTATATTCAAAAATTTTACTATGACGGTTAAAATATACGGTACTTAAAGTTTTTATCCATAAATTCGGTGAGAGCGACCCCAAATTATTCGGAAAAGAGGTGTCCCGTCAATTTTTATTTCATGCATGCGCAGTACGATTTTTACGCAGAGTGTTTCTTTGAGCTCTCCTTCATCTAGAATAACTAGATTTAAAGTCAAATTTTAACTCTGAACGGTATTTCCCAAGATATACGGATGTCGTAGTTAAAATTGTCAAATTTGTAATTTACGACCTCAAAGTAGTCAGAAAAGCGGTATAACTTATTTCGCACTTGCGCAACGTATGTTTTAAAAAATAGTCCCTGCTTGAGCGCCAAATTGGTAACGAAAATTTTTTGATTTGAATGGCTATATTTTCGGCACCATTAGATATGTATATTTTATTCAAATAAATAATTATCTTTCTAAGAAAAATAATGTTACTTAAGTTTTTATACTTATATATTATATTAGTCACTATTTGTCCTTAACAAAAACATTTCCAAATTTCTGTGTACTTCTAGAGTAATAATTACCCTGTATACGTGTAAATAATCTACATGTTTATATGATTTTTTTTCACATTTTCCGATGTAGAATCTCCCCTTAAATTCTTAACAACATTTTGAAATACCCTGTACTACTTCTACAGAAAATAAAAACATTTAGGCTAGTGCTAAAACTCTCCAGACAAGCCTTTGTTCTCGAAATGTTTACCGAAACGCGATGGAAGCCTAAAAGTACCGAGGACTAATCAAGAGACCGCTAAAGACCATTGGAGACCGGTATGTTACACGGTCGGTGATTTTAGAAAACCGTTGATGGGTTAGGGCCGACAAAGAGCTAAACAGTAGAGACCATCGCAGACCATCGAAGACCCGTGTAACCGCACCTTTAAATGTTAAAAGGGGATTCCGAATACGACTTAAAATATGTATACATATCTCTCGTAAACCACGCATCGTTTTTACACTACCGCAGACCATCGAAGACCATCGAAGACCATCGAAGACCATCGAAGACCATCGAAGACCATCGAAGACCATCGAAGACCATCGAAGACCATCGAAGACCATCGCAGACCATCAAAAACTCGTGTAACCGCTCCTTTAAAAGAATGTGTACACATTCAGTGTCTACATAATTGACTTCACTTTATCGTATATTAGCAAACCTATTTTAATCAAAAAGTACGACCAGCAGCAACTGGTGGTGTAGTTAAATTAATATTCTAAATTTTATTAGGGCTTCTTATCATCAAAGGCTTCTTATTATAAGTATTTATGCTATTGCTATAGGGTCAATCTGTTAAAAAGTAATTGACATGAATAGGTAGTTTATAGACTGAAATAATCAACAATTAAAAAAAACTATTCTACTAGGATGTTTAAGAAAATTGTCGACAAAACTAGATTTTTCACCAAGGATGACTTGTAGATATTCGATTTTTGCTCTAAAAGTAGTTAAGGTAATTATCTAAATGGTTTTGAAAAAAATCGTTACCTTGGCTCTCTAGTTATCTATCTGATTGACGTATATCAGTTATTGTGGACGGCCATTCTTCAAGCTTTCACCAAGTAAATGCTAAAGTCCCTCAGGGCTCAGTTCTGGCACCAACATTGTTTCTTCTTCACATCAACGACCTTCTCTTGTCCACAACTAATTCCATTCATAGTTTCGCCGACGATAGTACCCTCCACTCCAGTTTTCAGGTTCCTAAACCCATCACTAAACCTGATTTGGAAAACAAACGCAGAGCTATGCAAATATCTCTTTCGCAGGATCTTAATTTAATATTGGATTGGGGCGCCAAAAATCCCGTCCATTTTAATGCATCCAAAACACAATCATGTTCCTTTTCGCGAAAAGAGTCATCAAATACTCATCCTCTACTTATGAGCGGCCAAGTTTTACAGAGCAAAGACACCTTCAATCTTGTGGGTGCCACATTTAAAAGTAACCTTAACTGGCATAAACACATTGTATCTATAGCCACGGCAGCTTCAAAAAGCTTGGATTTCTCTTTCGAGCCAAAAAGTATTTTTCCGCTTCTAATTTATACACTTTGTATATGTCCCAAATCCGACCCCCTTGATATATTGTTCTCATATCTGAAGCATGGCGTCCCCCACAACCCTAAGCATTCTTGATTCTATTCAAAGAAGAGCTATTCGTCTTATTAATGATCCTTCACTCACAGAAAAGCTTCCCTCTCTTGCCCATCGTCGGGCTGAGGGGAATTTATCGCTTTTTATTGGTACTTCCATGGCTTCTGCTCTGAAGAATTGTCCAGTATAGTTCCTCCACTCACGGTTCCCAACAGAGAAACTCGTGGTTCCGCGCGTATGCATCCCTATACGGTCCAACTGGACAGGCCCTGAACTTCTCACTTTGTTCGTTCTTTTATCCCTAGAGTTTCTAGATTGTGGAACCTGCTGCCCGCGGAGGTCTTTCCTTCCCCCCAAATCTTCAAGTATTTAAGTCCCGTGTCAACAAACTTCCTCTTACCTCGCTTAAGACACCCACGGTATGTTAGTATTTGGGCTTTTAGCCTTCGTAGTTTGTCCAAAGATAAAAAAAATCTTTATTTGGATCATTATATTACATTTTATGCTGTAAAAGTTAAAAAAGTACCAGTGGTGTTCGAACAAGATTTGTATAAAAAAGAAAAAATCAATATTATTTTTGAAATACTTATTCACTTCGTAGATAATTTGGTGTCCTGTTATTTATCCCTGCGACAAACGGTTTAAAAAAATAAAAGCCATTTTGATGCATGGCAATATCGCTTAAATCTGATATGATGTTCTGCTTCTAATTGTAAATTAGGTTTTTGACTTTGTAATGCCTTAGAAAGCAGGCAACAATTTTTTATTATCTTTAAAATTGTAGTAATCTAAGTATTTGACCTTACTTTAATACAAATCAGACAAAAACGAATTTTACATACAAAACACCATATTAGATTTTAGCGATATTGCCATGCACCAAAGTGGCTTTTATTTTTTAAACAAAACCCGTTTGTCGTACGAAAAATATCGAGAAACTAAATTAGCCCCAAAGTAAATATGTATTTTAAAAATAATAATAATTTAAAATAAAAGCCCCTGCTACTTTTTTCTTTAAAAAATTTAATATAAGTATTGTTCGAACGCTATTGGTAATTTTTTTATAACCTAAAACAAAAATGTAACCGTTAACAGAAGTATACCCAATTTTTAAAAATATTTGGAATGGTAGGAAAGTTATGATAACAAAACTTCACCTTAACAATCTGTATCTTAAGAAGAAAGCGTTTTCGGACATAATTTTATTTGAAAAATGTTCTTATTATCTTGCATTTTATACAGTGTTAAAGAAAGATGACCAATTAAAAATAACCCTATATATTTTAAACAAATTGATGATAGCCAGTCTAGTTTTGACGCATCCCTGTAGGACTAAAAATCGTAAAAAACATATTGTTTGAACGCCAGCTTTTGATTTAATATCGTTTGTAATAATTTTTAAGTGTTCTAATGCTCGTAGTGCAATACAAGATTAAATTATATAATAAGGTTTAAATTTCGGATTTTAATGATATATACGCAAAGTGCCCTTATGTTTTTTTTTGGAAAACTATTTTTCATGGATAGATAATTACATTCCAGTATTTTCGTACAAAAATCAAATATCTACGGGTCATCCTTCCTAAAACATCTAATTTTGTTGAAAATTCCACACCACTGTTTTTTGACCAATTTAATGTGTAGTTTTGGTTTCATTACCATGACAAAAAAAGTGTACATCGGAATTTTTTTCTCCTGCCTAGGGTACCCTGGAGCAAATTATAGTGGACATTTTTTGACATAATAATTGAATTTTATTTTACGTCATGTCTGTCATTTACATACATAATTAAAGAAAATGTTATTTTGTACCAGTTGTAGTATTTCAGATGTAGCATAATATGGAATTATGTAAGGTTTCAAGTCCCTAAATGACCATTTTATACAACTACAAATAGTAAAATAATATCATAGGACTGAAGAAGTAGACATAAGTTAAGAGCGAACAAAAGCAAGGTATAGGTCTAAAAAATTAAAATAAACAATTTTTACCAACTGTAGTATTATAAGTGATATACAATATAATAGTTATTTATTAGATAAGTGAGTTATATTACATATAAGTCACGCAAGAAAAGTTTAACTCTCGAGCCCGAAGGGCGAGAGAGGTAATTTTCTTAAGTTACTTATATGTAATAACTCACGTGTCTAATACAAAATTTTATCCAACACTTTCGTATAAATCGTTTTTAATATCGAAAATAATTTGAAAACGTCATCCATTATTTGTTACTTGTCATTGTCAACACCAGCAACAAAATTTTGTATTTTTGGAAAGCAAGCTTGTTTGGTTGTAATGCATTTTGTTGGTAACTACGGGTTTGTTTAGTAAACAACTTTGTAGACAAACATAAAAATGCTTTGCGAAATGGAAAATTGTGAAGTTCCTGGGGGCTTTATTTGAAATGTTCACCGACGTTCATTTTCTATGAGCGCCCAAAAATAAGCACATATGCTTTATTTGAAAAATTCGTCGACGTTCCCAAAAGATCACGCGTGCTCTTTTTCATTTGTTTTGTGCGACACTTCTTTAGTTGGCGTTCAAGCTGGGAGCACGGATTTCAGACGTCATTTCCAAAGAGGCTTTATTTGAAATGAGCGTCGACGCTCGCCTAAAAATAAGCACATATGCTTTATTTGAAAAATTCGTCGATGTTCCCAAAAGTTCACGCGTGCGTTTCTTCATTTGTTTTGTGCGACACCTCTTTAGTTGGCGTTCAAGCTGGGAGCACGGATTTCAGACGTCATTTCCAACGGTTTTGACCATTAAATCAAAGGATTTTTTTGTATATTCGAAATGGAATTTAATAATGTTGTTAATTTAAATGTAATGGCTGGAATAGAGCAAGCGGAATTATTAGAATACTAAAGACGAAGAATTTGCCTCTGGGTAAAGGCTTTAGAAGCTTAAATTTCCAAAAGGAAATTAAAAAAATCCGCTTTAGAAAAACAATCTTTGCGAGAAACTTGAGGAATTTATGGCTCCTCCAATTCGTTTTACGGCTACACCAAAAGATGTTAAGGTATGTTAGATATATATATATTTAGTTATATTTATAAAATCTTTAGTGTAAATTGGAAATACATAATATTTATATATTTGTAGATTCTTTCAACCCTTAATTTGTTGGCAACTGGAAGTTATCAAACTGATATTGGAAACAACAACTTTGTTGGTTTAAGTACGCATAAAGTTAGCGACCAATTAAGAATTTTTAATAAATGGATAAACTTTCCAAATCGGTTGAATGACCTTAATGATTTATGAACAGGGTAAGTACTATAATGTTAATACGAATAAAGGTCTAGCCACACATGACCGCAACGAGCCCGCAGCCGTGCGTCTCGCTGGTTAAATGTAGGGGAAAGCGGTGCAAAAAGTTTTATATTCCTAATAAAATTGCAGTTATATGAGTCTGTAATACTACGCTTTAAATTAAACCTAGTCGTAAAATTAATCTTTACAAAGAATACGTTAACACAGTTTTACCTATACTACACTAAAAGTTTGTATAAAAAGAAACAAAGATAAGTAAGAAAATCTGTTTTTGTTTAAACAAAGGGATATACATACAAAACAACAGACTCATCTTGTTCATCACATCATGCTTTTTATATTTTTGAGGTCAAAGTGCTTTTAAATCTTTTAGAATTAATCTTCTCTAATTTCTTCTATCATTGTGAATCCGAGCTCGGCGCGGCCTTGGTGCGGTTAGGTGTGGCTTTGTTTGTTTGTTTCCGCCTTTCATAGATCTAATTTAATATTTTTTTTTAACAGAATACAATGAATTACATTTTAAAATAGGAAGTACACAGTACACTAAATATGAATAAGCAAACAAGTATTATTTTAGATATAGTTAATTTTTTTCTACCATGGGCGTAGCCAGGAGGCAGGAAGGCGATAGCCTCTAGAGGTTAGGGATTTCTTGTAAATATTGATATAAAATTTAATATCAAATTAAAAAAATTGGTTAAAAAAGTAATGGATACCCAAAAAGGGTGGACACTTAATTTGACCCACTGTGCATATTGTATTTTTACATTTTTTCCATATTCTTCAATCGTAAAAAATATAAATTTTCTGTTTCTATTAGAGAGCCCTTAATCTGTTTGTAACCACATTTTAAAAGACATTATTTAAATATATTTTCTCATTAGCATTTTAGAAAGGTGGAAACAATGGTCAATTTTGGTATGAGCCAAGCTGTAGTTAATAAAACAAGGTTTCTCTTTTTCTTTTAAAATTATTTAAAAATAAAGGTTTTGTAGTAAGTATTTTAAAAATATGTGTACTTATTAAAAAATACATTAAACATTGCTCAAAATTTGCATTTGAAAGATTATTGTTTTGTTTAGCATATTGTTTAAAACACAAGAAAACTTTAAATGTTTCTAATCTCTTTTAATTCAACAATAAGTGTTTTTCATCCAGCTTTTACTTTAGAAAATAATAGAGAATTATTATACAATTAAGAATATGTATTATTGTAATATGTATTACCTATGTTATTGAACAAGAAACTTTTTTGTTCTATGAACATATTACTCATAATAATCTGACTAATATTTTTTTTTCTTTTTAGGCAGATTATGACATCTCTGGTGTTGTGGGCTGTCTGGATTGTACGCCTCCCACAAATGATCCACATTACCCTGTGTGTATGTGTCATTATTAAAAAAAGCATTTTTTGTTAAGTTTAAAAATGTTTTATTACCACTTTTGTGAACATTGTTAGTGCATAATTAATCAGTAAACAATATCTTATCTTTCCATGTCTTTATGAATATATATAAAAAAATATATATTTTTAATACATGCTTTATTTTAATTCAATATTGGCCCTTTTCTGGGACAGCAGTTCTTCGCATACATTTTAAAGTAGGTAAAGTAGAATTCAGCTAAGAAAAAGCCAGAGGCGTCGTAGAAGTAAAACGGCAATCCACTAATTTCTTGTAATCGCGTCGTTTAAATAGTGCGCGAGCAACAAAAAGGAAAATAATTTGAAAAAAAAAAAAAAACTTATGACCTCGTGGCTTTTTTTTGCTGAATCGTAGTCTAACTAAATTATTAGAGCCGAGTCTAGGCCCCAACATTTACTTACAGAAGTTTTATATAAAACTGTATAACTACTATTATGGCATTGATAACTACTATACCTGTTTGTCTTATAACACTTTTAGGTAACTCTCTTTTAAATTTAATTGTTTGCAATATAATCACTTTCATATCAGTAGGCATGTAGGAATTTTATGAAACTGCAGTAAGCATTACATTAAAAAAAAACTGTTTTTAAACTACTCCTATCTTAGTATTAAAATTATTGTTGACATGAACCCGTTTTACTTTTTTTTATGTAGCCAAAAGTACTAAATAACAAGTTTCTCCAACTTGTGAACTTTGATGAATTTGTAAATATATGTACTAGTAGGTACCTCATTAGGTGTTCAGCAAAATAAATTTGTCCCTTAATTATGACGTGTGTAAATACAATTGTATATTGACATGAATAAATAAGGTACTTACAGTTTAAATAAACCTTACACTATTAGTCCTAGGATTTCTTGCTTTCTGAGACTGCACTTAAAATTTTTGTGGCTTCTTCCCAAAGCCTTTTGGTATCTTTTTAAGTATACTGGCTTGAGAATTTGCTAGTTAGCAATACCAGATTGCCCTTGAAAAATTCCACCAGCATCTCCTTTTGTTGTTTGCTAACCGGTCCCCGCTCTTGTAACAGTTACAGTCCTCCATTTATTATTAAATATTTCAAATTCTTTACCTTCATTCACTTGGGTTTTTCTTTTTTAGAGATAGTTTATAATAAAAACTACAGTTTATTTATATTTAGATGATTTATTATTACTTTGCTACATTTAGGTTAGACTAAATTATATACTTTTAATTATGATCAATCCTTTATTGCTCCTAGTATCAAACTTCAAAATTTACCTCTATAGCTTCTTTCTCTTGCACCTTTGACATCTAAAAATAACAAAATTCCTTAAGCTACATATCAATGCTTGAGTTTGAAACTTTACGCACTGAATTTTAGTAAATTCGTCACTAATTACAAAACCCAAAGATTTTGTTGCATTTGTGTTATGTTTTGGATGTAACTGTTATTAAAGTAAAGTATTAGCATACCTTGGGAATCGTGGCTTCTTAACTAATAGCAAAGCATGAGCTCGTAATACATTTTTGGTTGATTTCTTCGATATGCTAAGATTGTGGTTATAGCACTGGGTTCTCTTTTGTGTTAGGCTTTCAGCAGCTGGCACAGTTATCTAAAATTAAATCTCTGTAGCAGTTTGTTATGCTGTAATAGAATATTAGCTTATATTATAGGTAGGTATTGTTTACATTCTTTACCTGACTATATCTCCTTTATTTTTCCTTTTTTGGCATATTTAACGGGTTCACCAAGGAGAATAGAGTTTTCTTCTTGCCTGCAGAAACACTTTCTAGTAAATTTTCCTCTATTTTCTTTTCATTTTGGACTATTTTATTGGTTCTGTTTATTTTACGTTGCTTGACATGCTTTTTATTTTCTAACCTAAGTGATGTGTATGTGTAAATGCTCGTAGGTCGGTGTTTTAATATTTTCATGTTCGGGCGTTAGCATTTGGATTTTCCATATAATAATTAATAAAATAATAAATACTAATTAAATAAACACAGACCAAATTAGAAATAATTACAGACCACTGACGTTAAACATTAATTACCTAACCTTAAATGCTTAGCAAATGTCATGCAAAAATCAAAACACAAACGATTCTCATTGGTCAGAACTTGTTGCATGCAGTGTTGCCAGTAAATATGTGATTTTTTAAAATCACGCACACATCCGTGTTCACTTGTTTTCAAATAAACCGATTCACGATTTTTACGAACGTCGACGTTCCCTGAGCGCCTAAAAAGATCACGCGTGCTCCCGGGAGCACACATTTCAAATAAAGGGTAATTTTCTAGAAACCTGCGGCAACTCCGATTTTAACGAAATTTGGTATACGGGGGTTTTTGGGGCGCTGATCACGAATCTGAAAGATTTTTGTGTGCCACTTTAGCTTTAAATCAAGAATTGTGAGCAAAAAGAAGGGGGAATGTTGTAAAAATATGATTAGTTTAAATTTCAAGTCTGATGATGAATATCTCAAGAACGAAACGTTTCTGCCAAAAAATTCTTTTAGATTCGTGATCAGCGCCCCAAAAACCCCTGTATATCAAATTTCGTCAAAATCGGAGTTGCCGCAGGTTTCTAGAAAATTACCAAATAAAGCCCCCAGCATCTCCTTTTGTTGTTTGCTAACCGGTCCCCGCTCTTCTAACAGTTATAGTCCTCCATTTATTATTAAATATTTTAAATTATTTACCTTCATTTACTTGGGTTTTCCTTTTCTTAGAGATAGTTTATAATAAAAACTACAGTTTATTTATATTTAGATGATTTATTATTACTTTGCTACATTTAGGTTAGACTAAATTCTATACTTTTAATTGTGATCAATCCTTTATTGCTCCTAGTATCAAACTTCATAATTTACCACTATAGCTTCTTTCTCTTGCACCTCTGATGTCTAAAAATAACAAAATTCCTTAAGCTACATATCAATGCTTGAGTTGAAACTTTACGCATCGAATTTTAGTAAATTCGTCACTAATTACAAAACCCAAAGATTTTGTTGCATTTGTGTTATGCTTTGGATGTAACTGTTATCAAAGTAAAGTATTAGCATACCTTCGGAACCGTGGCTTCTTAACTAATAGCAAAACATGAGCTCGTAATACGTTTTTGGTTTATTTCTTCGATATGCTAAGATTGTGGTTACAGCAGTGGGTTCCCTTTTGTGTTAGGCTTTCAGCAGCTGGCACAGTTATCTAAAATTAAATCTCTGTAGCAGTTTGTTATGCTGTGATAGAATATTTGCTTATATTATAGGTAGTGTTTACATTGTTTACCTGACTATATCTCCTTTATTTTTCCTTTTTGGTATATTTAACGGGTTCACCAAGGAGAACAGAGTTTTCTTCTTGTCTGCGGAAACACTTTCTAGTAAATTTTTCTCTATTTTCTTTTCATTTTGGGCTATTTTATTGGTTCTGTTTATTTTACGTTGCTTGACATGCTCTTATTTTCTAACCTAAGTGTTTTGTAAATACTGTAGGTCGGTGTTTTAATATTCTCATGTTCGGGCGTTAGCATTTAGATTTTCCATATAATAATTAATAAAATAATAAATACTAATTAAATAAACAGACCAAATTAGAAATAATTACAAACCACTGACATTAAACATTAATTACCTAACCTTAAATGCTTAGCAAGATGTCATGCAAAAATCAAAACACAAACGGTTCTCATTGGTCAGAATTAGTTGCATGCAGTGTTGCCAGTAAATATGTAATTTTTTAAAATTACGCAAACATCCGTGCTCACTTGTTTTCAAATAAACCGATTCGTGATCTTTACGAGCGTCGACGTTCCCTGAGCGACCAAAAAGATCACGCGTGTTCCCAGGAGCACACATTTCAAATAAAGCCCCCTGCGGAAATTTTGGAAGAAGCTGCGGTAGCGACATGCAGTTTAATTCCAGAGAAGTCAAAACTAACGTACAATAAAGAATTTAAAGATTTTGAAGCATGGAGGAAAAGGCGAGGAGTTGGTACTATAAATGAAGATGTTATTATGGCTTACTTTCTGTTTTTATCGAAAAAAGTTGCTCCCTCATCAATGTGGACCAAGTATTCAATGATAAAAACGACCTTAAAAGTATATAAGAACGTGGATATAGGGAGGTATGGAAAAGTTGTCGCTTATTTGAAGAGCAATTCAAGAAATTTCAAACCGAAAAAGGCAAAATTCTGGAGAGGCAATACATCGAAAAATTTTTGGCTGAGGCACCTGACGACGAGCACTTAATGTCAAAAGTATGAATTTACTTTAGATTTTTATAGGTTGCATTAATATTGGGAATCGCTGGTGCATGCCGTTGTGACGAACTAACTCGCTTAAGTATTGAAGATATAGTAGATAAAGGCCAGTACATATATGTTTCTATACCTGATACCAAGACGAACAAATCGAGAAGCTTTACAAATTTAAAAGAAGGATTTTTGGTAAATGTGCTTGAATTATTTAGAAAATATGTGTCCCTAAGGCCAGAGAACACGCCTCACAAAAGATTTTTGTCAACTTTCAAAAAGGCAAATGCACTAGGCAATGCGTGGGAATAAATAAAATTTCGAAAATTCCGAGAGTAGTTGCTCATTATTTGCAACTACCTGATGAAATCTTATACAGGGTGTTATTTAATAAGTGTCCGATATTTCAGAGAGTGATTTTTCAAGTATTTTTAAGGTAAAATGTTCCCATGAACGTGTGGTCTAAGATGCTTCGCTTTCAAGATACAGGTGTCAAAGTTTTATTTTTATTTATGTTTTTCTTCATAATTTCCTAAATAATGCCGATTTCCGAACGAAAATTGGTACCTGGGGTTTTGACATGAGAAATTTGAATTTGTTCTTAATTTAGCTCTTACTTGTAGAGGCGCTAGCCACATGTATATTCTCAGTTTCAAAGGCTCATGACTTTTGTACAACCCTGTATTTACATTTTGTTAAAAGAAATGAATTCCTTAGTCATTTTTACGTAAAAAGGTACTCTTATTAGATGACGCTAGAGTAACCGTTTTCGAAATATTTTAGTTTAAAATAATCGATGCATACGCTTAGTAATAAATATGCTAAGTAAAGACCGGCTACTTGATAAAACCGTCATTTTCGGCGGTCTTTACTTAGCATATTTATTACTAAGCGTATGCATCGATTATTTTAAACTAAAATATTTCGAAAACGGTTGCTCCTAGCGTCATCTAATAAGAGTACCTTTTTACGTAAAAATGACTAAGGAATCCATTTCTTTTAACAAAAATGTAAATACAGGGTTGTACAAAAAGTCATGAGCCTTTGAAAATGAGAATATACATGTGGCTAGCGCCCTCTACAAGTAAGAGCTAAATTAAGAACAAATTCAAATTTCTCATGTCAAAAACCCCCAGGTACCAATTTTCGTTCGGAAATCGGCATTATTTAGGAAATTATGCAGAAAAACATAAATAAAAATAAAACTTTGACACCCTGTATCTTGAAAGCGAAGCATCTTAGACCACACTTTATAGAAACTTTTTACCCTAAAAATACTTGAAAAATCACTCTCTAAAATATCGGACACTTATTAAATAACACCCTGTATAGTGGTCATAGCATGCGGCGTTCTTCAGCGACACTTCTAGTCAACGCTGGGGGCGATATCACCAACCTTAAACGCCAATGGCGGGTGGAAGTCTTCTACCGTGGCAGAAGGATATTTAGAAGATTGCATCTCTAACAAGTTTGAGATTGCAAGACGAATAGAGGGTGAAGAGCGCACCAAGGCAAGTACTAGTGCTGAAAGACTTCCTGAAGAACACTCCGCACAATGTAATGTTGTCCAAGATAAATCTAATATAACAATTACTGTTAATATAAACACGAATAAATTGTAGTATAATATATTAGTTGTTTTATGTTATTTTTTTAATTGTGAAATGTTGAAAGTAATAAAGAATTAGTATAAGTCACTAGTGAGCTAAAGTATATAATTCACTAGTGAGCTAAAGGGTACTTATATCCTCAAAATCTGATCAATTATGTAGATATTATATGTAAGTGTTGGATAAAAGAATAAACAATGATAAGCTTTAAAATAACATAAATTTGCAACTACAATTGGTAAAATAAAAATATTTATTTTATGGTAACATTTTAAAGCTCATGCCAAAGATACAAATATTAAATTAAAGAGCATGTTTTTTAAAACAAACTTGATGTGATATTTTCATACCGAATACCACACGTGCTTAAATTGTTCCGGGAATTTTTTCTCGGACACGAATATTTTAAGAAAATTCACACTCGCCTGCGGTTCGAGATAATTTTTAAAATATTTGTGGCCTTGAAAAAATTTCCTTAAATAAATTTAGCACAACTACACTTAGTAAAATAATATCATAGAACTGAAGTAGTAGACATAAGTGAAGAGCGAACAAGAGCAAGGTATAGGTCTAAAAAAATTAAAATAAACAATTTTTACCAACTGTAGTATTATAAGTGATATACAATATAAAAGAATAAACAATGATAAGCTTTAATAATTACATATATTTGCAACAACAATTGGTAAAATGTAAAATATTTATTTCATGGTAACATTTTAAAGCTCGTGTCAAAGTTACAAACATTAAATTAAAAAGCATGTTTTTTAAAACAAACTTGGTGTGAAATTTTCAACCGAATACCACACGTGCTTAAATTGTTCCAGGAAATTTTTTCTCGGACACGAATATTTTAAGAAAATTTACCCTTGCCTGCGGATCAAGAAAATTTTTAAATTTATCACTGGTGGTATTACAAGTAAATTTTTTCTTAAACATCCCATAGTGCGCCGGCTGTTGATTTTCTTATAACAATGGCCGATGTTCTAAAACCATTAAATCAAATTGATGTTAAAGTGCTAAGTTTAACTTAATAGATTTTAATTAATATATACCTAAATTTCAACGCCACTGCAGTCGAGAAATCTAACTAGTTTAACTAGACATGCAATAAGTTATAGTTTCCCATCAACAAGTAAAACCAAGTAAGTAGCTCTTACTTAACTAAAAGCATCCACCCGTGCATGCAGCAGAAAATAATAACAATAATTTTCAATTTATTTGAAAGAGGGGCAAATCGCGATCATTTATCTAAAAACTGAAAATGTGGAACGTTCCCAGCGGCAGAAACATGGCGAGAAAATAAATCACGATCTTATAAACATATTTTTAAAATATATTCACTGGCTCGGCAGTATATGGGAAACTCCGAGTTTTGCATTAGTCAGATTGCTCGCGATCCGTCTGCCAGATAATGGCCATCATTTTTAAGAGGGTCGGATCCGAACGAACGCCATCATTTGTAAGGGATGACGTGTTGCTATTTATCCCGTTGACAAAGCGGTGGTGCCCGGGTGGAAGTGCACGGCCGCCACCGCTAATGTAAGGCTTTTGTCGTCTGGATTTATTTAATATTTAGATTTGGGGTTATAAAACTTTTTGCCCTTTGAATGTTATATTTTATTTTTACTACTCATGAATAATAATTTACAAATAAATATAAAAAATCAATCAACAAGCGTGATGACAAGACTCAACAATAAAAATCTTTCGTAAATTCTGGCGAGTATGCCTTTGAATTTTTTCATCTGACGCTGTCCTAGTGTTCTTATCCAACACTGTAGTTCGAGACCGATGTTTATTTTCGTCCTCGGTTTGTCTCCATATATACCTGCAGCGACTCCTTGGTCCCTTCTGGAGCCATCTGTATACCAGATTAGGTCAGCTTTAACGGGAGGATCTGCCTCTCAGTCCTTTCTATCTGGTATACTTGTTTTAAAACCTTTGTTTAGCCAATAGCTTGATACCACTTAGTCCGAAGGCATCTCACACAGTAAGTTGACTTCTTGGTCCTCCTTGAATCTCCATTGTATCGCCCTTTCCTGTCTTATATATAATAGGACTCTGGCCTTGTTTAAGATGGTATTGTACCGCTTTTACTTCACCCTGTATGAATATGTGAAGTGGCGGAAGGTTAAACAACACTTCCAGAGCTGCCATAGGGGTCGTTTTCATGGCCTCCGAAATACATAGACAAGAAAGTTATTGTATACTTTGTAATTGCCTTGTTGCTGTCTTTTCTAGCGTCTTTGCACCCCAAGCAATTGAAACGTAGGTTATCATTGGTCTAACAACCATTTTGTACATCCACAGGTTCATCTTCGGGCTGAGTCCCAAATTTTTGCCGCCATGCTTCGGCATCTACCCAGGGTAATTTTTGCCTTCTGACTGACTTTGCTTAGGTGTGGTCCCCAGGTCAATTTTTTGGTCAAATATGACTCCTAAATATTTGACCTCTTTTGAAAAGGGTATTTGTACTCCGTTGATTCTGGGACGTCTTAATCCTTCCAAAGTCCTTCTTTTTGTGAAAAGGACGGTTATTGTCTTATGAGGGTTGTCCCTCCTGTTTGCACCATTCATCAACGATGTATACGGCGTTCTGCATTTTCCCTGATATGCATCCTAGATGACCCCCATTGACCACAATGATCAGGTCATCCGCATACCCCAGGCAGTTGTACCTTTCAACAGTCAGTTTGTTAAAAGTTCATTTACCAGGACTGCCCAATATAATGGCGATAAAACGCCTTCCTATGGGCAGCCCCCTTCCTACTTTAGTCTCTATTGTTACTGCGCCTAGGGTGGATCTAATGACCTTATTCCTCAGGCTGGCTTCGATCCAGTTGAAGACCGTGTCGGGGATACCTTTGTTCCTTAGCGCGTTCATAAGTGAAAAAGTTGGTACGTTGTTGAACGCGCCTTCTATGCCCTAGAATGTTTCCAACGACACCTCCTGGTCGTCAGTCAACTTAGCCAGAAGTCTATTTAGATCATCTAGTGCTTGATCCACAGACATTCCTGATTGGTGTTGGATGTACCAGCAGGCTGAGTAGGCTGGAGCCTAGAGCGGCAAATTTTTAGGGTCGGTAGTTTTACTTTATGAATTGTTTATTTTGATTTAAAAACATTGTAGGAGTAAAAAATCAAAGTTGGGACTTTTTTGTCTTTAAAATTTTTCCCCGACCAAAAACTTAAAAAATTAGGGGCACAAAAATGAATAGCCTACGGACAGTAAATATATAAATCCGCCACTGTTCAGAGGATTCCCTTCACGGGTGTTCTCTCTGATGTCTCTATTCACTATTTTTTTCCAGCGCTTTCAGCAGGAAAGAGTGATAGACTGATTGGTCTATATGACTTAGGTATTCTGTCTAAGGATTTCCCTACCTTGGACTGGTAGATCACCCTTGACTTTTGCCATATTTTTTGGGTAAGTAGCCCCAGGCTACACATGCTCTAAAGATTGTGCATAGGTGTGGCATTAGAATGTCCTGTTTACCACCTCAGCTGCTTTTTTCCAATCCACTTTCTTCGGGCGTTTCTGGCCTCTTAGTGAGTTTATTTAGCCTTGTTAAGTTGGTAATTATTGAAGAGCCTGGGAAATGTGTCTTTATTAGCAGCTCCAGGCTCTTCTCCGTTGTGCTCACGTATAAACCATCTTCCCCATTTTAGCAGGCCGGGTTCTTGATCGGCGCCCTCTTTGCAATAATTCTAAGCACTCTAGCGCACACGGGAGTTTCTGAAATCTCCTCGCAGAATTGCTTCCAGGACTTTCTTTTGCCCTGCGTATCTCTTTGTTGTACTATGTAAGTTTCGCTTTATACGAGTTCCAGTCATGGTTAGCTTTGGCCTTGTTAAATAGCCTTCTCAACTCGGCCTTAGGTCCTAGAAATGATTGTTCCACGATGCTGTCTTCTTTGAGTTGTCTTACTGTTTCTGGACAGTTTGCTTCGTAAGCAGCCTGAATGCCTTTGCTTATTTGCTCTACTGCCAGATCGAGATCTCTCGCTGTGACTATTTTAGCTATCCCTCCCCCAAGCGACTCCTTGAGTGTGGCTTTAAGGCCATCCCAATTTGTCCTCCTGGGGTTGCGAAATTTTTCCGAGTTAATCTGCTCCACTTTTCTCTATCATTGTGAATCCGGGCTTCGTGCGGTAATGTGTTACCTTTATTGGTGACATAATATACAGGGTGTTCCATTTATATAATCATACTTCTTGTCGTACCCTGTATATCTTAGCAGATAATAAAAATCTAATAACTAACTTGAAAAGTACAGATTCATTCCAATAAACTTATATTATTTGGTACCATAAAAAAAGTTAAGAAGGGTGTAAATTCATAACTTGATACAAGACAAATTTAAAAGCAAATAATAACAAATATAAGATCTGCGACATCACTGGGCTCACTCTTTGTAAAATTATTTTTGTTTGTAGTTGTGTTATAAAACATATTATCAAAGAAAAAAAGTTGACTGACAAAAAATAAAATACTTAACGAGACTTTTCTACGTTGCACGCAATCCTCTATTTACGTTTGAATAGCGGAAAAATGTTTGTTAGTTTTTTTTATTAAAACATCTTTTATTGAATTTTTAAATAACCTGATACAAGAAAAATATAAATTGGAGATTATCCATTCGACCACGCAATGGGTAGTATTAAACAAAACCAATTAAAAACAAATAAGCAAATAAAAAGAAGCTATAAAAATAAACAATAAATGTTATTAAATAAAGTCGAATAATAACAATTGCAATTAAAGTATAAAAAGTTTTTGTTTATTTAGGTATTATTATGTAGTATGTAGAAAAGAGTGACCAAATATGAAATTCCATTTGGTTCTTTACACATAATGTGCATAAAAATGATAAATAAAAACTTTTTGTATTAAGTATTAAGTAACAATAATATATTTGTAATTTATTTTGTATAAACTTTTGAGTCATTGATTAATTGTAATTAGGATTAAAATAAAAAACTTAAAAATGTGCACAAAAAATGATAAAGTAAAGAAACCCTTTTGTAAACAATGATTTATTGCAGCAAAAAATATTTAACCCGACGAGTTGCTAGTACCACGCTACGTGCCACCGGATTTATAGTAGGACAGAGGCGAAATAAGAGAATGTTTTGTAAGTAGGTGATACGTGTTTTAGCAATGTATTTTTTATTATTTATCAAAAAATATGTAATCAGGCTCTGTTCGAGGCTATGTGCATTCGAAAAGGTTTGTTTAGGTTATCATTTTTTGTGTACGTGGCGGCATGGCTTTCAGAATGAATTAAATATGGACCCATCTATACCTCAAATATGAAATACTATAAACAGTAGACAGGGCCAAAAAATCTACTTTTATTTTTTTTAATATATCTAAAATATTGTTTAAGTTGACAAAAAGAAAATATCGTAAAGATTTGAGCCCTTAATAATATTATTTAGAGATCCCTTTTCTTCAATTTAGTATAGAAGTATTTTTAAAACCTTAAAAAGATATGCAAAAATGATAAAACAAAACGTTGCTACACCGACGAAAGGGCTTGCTCTACTGGCATGTTACCAATTCTACTCGCGAATGGGCATTAAAAAAGAGACAAATCCCTCTTATTGCGTGTGTGAGTTTTCGTTTAAGAGAAATGAGAGTATTCCATATTAGAAATACTATTCCATTTTTCGTCACTTTCCTCTACAAATATTTTTAACCGACTTTATTTTAAAACTTTTATTATTAATTTGTTTTTCATTACCTTGTTATTGACTTTTTTGAATTCGGTTTGTTAATATTCTTTTAATGTTTATTTTTACCTTTTTTAATATTATTTATCTTCATTTCAATATCTATACAAGGTTGTTCCTAAGTATTGGGCCAAAATTCAACTGATGAATTGCGACGTTAAAATATTGCGATTTAACTAAACTTACCTTAGTACAAAAGTTGATATTAACTGAAATACAGGGTGTCGAAGTTAATTTTTTTACATAGATATTATTTAATACATTTTAATAATTTTAATAAAGCTTGGTACCTCGGGGTTATTTCATATGAGCTATTTATATCTAATGTTAACTTTTAGGTGTTAACTTTACTGCGCCACCTATTATACTTTGAATTTATTTAAAATATCCCAACTTTCTTGTAATACTTTGTATGTGTCATTTAAGTCAACCAGTATATTCTTCTATGCTTTTTTTATCTTTGGACAATCCACGAAGGCCAAAGGCCTAAATACTAACGTACCGTGGGTGTCTTAAGTAAGGTAAGAGAAAGTTTGTTAACACAGGATTTAAAAAATTAGTTGCGACGTTTTAAAAAAACTCAAAGTAGTGTAGGTTAACACCTAAAAATTTAACATCGGATATAAATAGCTCATGTCAGAAAACCACCAGATACCGAATTTCATGACAATATTGAAAACGTATCAAATATTATCAAAAAAAAAAATAAATAAATAAATAAATATTTTTTGAATTTTGCCACACTGTATGTCAGTTATGATCAACTTTTGTACTAAGATAAGTTTAGTTAAATCCTAATATTTTAACGTCGCAATTCTGTAAATAAATTTTTACCCATTACTTAAGGACCACTCTGTATAGCAAACCGCAAAAGATAAATAGAATTAAAAAGAATAAGAGATAAATGTACGTGCCTTAAAAATTTAGGGTTTTATTTATATTTCCCCTGTATTTTACCATCAGATACGAACATGGGTTTAGTGACACGACCTCAGTAGGGAGAAAAGGAGAGTTCTGCGCTTTCCGTCCTCCGGAGGAGCTTATTGTCTCAAAATTTGTGACGTCATTTAAAATTTAGGAATCTTGCGCAACGCGTTATTTAGGGCGTGGTCATTACTATCTGTCAAATGTCATCTGTCAAATGTCATATGTCACACGTCTTATGTCAAAAATCACGTGACTTAGAAAATGGCCGCTATGCGTAGAGAGGAATAGAAAAGTTCTGTCCTCCGGAGTAGTTTAATATCTTAAAATCTCTGACGTCATCTAATATTTAGGTATCTTGAGCTAGAGGCCATTTTCTAAGTCACGTGATTTTTGACATATGACGGGTGACATATGACATTTGACAGGTGACAGATGACATTTGACAGATAGTAATGACCACGCCCTAAATAACGCGTAACGTAACGAAGTAATCGGTAACATACAATAAAAATATACAGTGTGTTTCCTAACCACGGTACTAAACTAAAGGGGGTAATTTCTTATGTCTTTTTATAAAAAAAGTTCCTATATACATATGCCCGAACTTGCTTCATTTCTTAGAAACAGGGCGTTAAAGTTTTTAGGAAAAGCCTGTATTTTTAAAATAATTTTAAAGCGCTTTAACCGATTTAAATAAAATTTGGTTCACCTATTTAATCTAATAAGGCGCTTGTAAAGCTTTACCCAGAATAATTAAAGTACGCCATTGACTTTTTACAAAGTTTAAATGTTATTACAAGCATGCAACGAGCTACTAATTAAAATATATATTTTTTTAACTAAGCTACCAGGGATTTGTTTTATGCTATAAACGACGCAATACCATTAGTCGGCTTTGTTTTAGCGACAAAGAAACTTAAAACACCCAAGAGAAACCGAACTATATAGACTAAATATTAGTTCAAAAATTTAAACTAGCGATGCTCCTAGAAACAATCATGTGAACTTGCGCAAACACAAGTTTGCACAAGTTGAAAATTGAAATTAAGAACTTTTAAAAAACTTGCACAAGTTAAAAACTTAGGCAATCATCTTCCAACACAGGTTACAGTAAACTTGCGCAAGTCCAGACTTGCGCAAGTATATTGTAACGGGTATCGCTCGGCATTAGGAATCAGCATCCTATTCTGTATACATAAATACTCTAAAGCAAAAAAATCTGCATTATTAATTTTTTTGCAAAACTAATATTAGCCTGCTATATAGACTGTTTTATTTTTGTTGTATTACCCTGTCCAAAGCTAAAAATAAAATCAAACAAGTAAACTACAAACCTTCTAACGAAAAACAAACATATTTGTGCCGTCCACTAGGGATTTAAATGACACACGTCTGTACAAACATTGCCAATTTGTTTAAGGCCACTAGAGTTGTGTGGGAGATTTCAACTTATAATTTAATAAAATGACAAGGTAAATTAAAATAAATTAGTTAATTGGGTCCGATAAACTTTTTTAAAGTAAAACATTAAATCTAGTCAATACACATAAGTTTAACATAACTAACATAAAAATGCTTTCTTGAAGGTATCTTAATCTTACTTTTTAACACGCTTTTATTAACTTGGGTTGTAACTATCTTATCAATTCATCCATCTGGCTGCCTATGTAACGGAATCTTTGAGCCTAATTTTAACCAACTTCCAGCTATTCGATTTCTTTGAAACTTTGCACACGTATTAAGGACCCATGACAATGCAATAATCTGCAAACAGTATTCCGTTATCTTTTTTAATCGCCAGGAAAAAGAAATTCCATTATATTATAAAAACAACACCTGGTCGCCATCTGTTGGCAACATTTCAAACTTTGCTACTTTTGTGGCCCCGGAACGTTCTGGCGGATGCGCCAGATTGGGGACAATTGAATAATCGAACTCTGACAACATTTGCCGACGGGTTGGGGAATCAGGGGCTCAATTTGTTAAATGGAACTCATTCGTTCGCTGAAAGTAATTGTTACGGGAGCGTATAACACCATCTGTTTTTTTTTTTTAAACGCTTTTTTAACGAACGAATAACCTTCACTTGTTTTTTAAACAGGCGGTCATAAAACAGAAATCTGTATTACAAACTGACATCTGAAAAATTAACAGTCATAACATAACCTAAAATTCCTTTTAATGTGAAATGAAAGTTGAAAAAATCATTAAAATATCACTTAAGGTAAGTAAACTAAAGTAAACTCATATTTAGAAAACATTTATGGTAAATTTCTTTTTTTGTTTAAAAGGTAATATTTTAAAAATATTTGTCTTATTTATGCAAATTGGGTAATTGTTTCGGAAAGTTGGAGCAACCCCATTTTGACCAAATTTGATATACAGGGCACAGAACTAATAAAAAAGGGGCTGGTTATTTTCTTTTGCTGCTTAATTAAATAGTATGTTCTAATTTACTGTTATATTAAGAATTTTAAAGCAAAAGATGGGGGAATATAGTGAGACATTCTATTCTAGCCCATTCTTGACAAATGGCGAAAAAATTTTTTTAGTGAATAAACTGGAGCATTTATTTTTAAAAAATTAATTGGATATAACGAACTGTGGTCGAAAATACTAAGGCTTAACCAAACACAAAGTAGATACCGAACCAAAAATTAAAAATAATTTTATTAAAAAATATTTTCACTTTCATAGTAAAAAGCGTGGTGCATTTTACTATTTTTTCATAACTTTTCCATCATAGATATTGGCAAATATAATAATTATAACATTTAATATATTAAGCACCCCACGCTTTACTATGAAGTGAAAATATTTTTTTAATAAAATTATTTTTTAATTTTTAGTTCGGTTGCATATAAAAGCGTGTTTTTTAGTTTTTTTAAACTATTAATTATTTCTCTTCATCTCTAATCCCGACACATAAAAACACCTTTATTATTTTTAACCCCTAGATTGGTAATCCAATCTAAAACATAGTAGATATAGTGTCTATTTTATGTTCGACACTAAACTTAGTGCTTATAACTTAAAGCTGAAGATATAATGGAAATTTAACATACATATTTTTTTAAACTATAGGATATAGAGATCAAATGTGGTAATTTCTAAAAGCTCTTTAAAATATCTATTTATTGGTTATGCAATTGACAAAGTGTTTTATTTTAAAAACGCCAGTTTAAAATTTCTGTCGATGGCCATATCTCCGAAACTATTAAACATTTGGTATATAATATGTGAACTTTTTTAAAGCTCTCTAATAGGTCTTTCGTAATATAATGTATAGCGCGTTTTTATAATAAATTTTTTGCAATAAGTCAAAAATCCGATATTTATTTTTTTTTGTTACCAGCATGAAGAAAATACTACAACTTTACTAATTTAACCAACTTTGTATCTCTACTATTAAAGAAGTTAGCAGTACGGCCGACTTAAGTTAAATCACCCTGTATTCGGCTATGAATGTCGTAAATTCGCTAAAGCAGCAAAATGTTTTTTATTCGTACGACTAAATATCGCGGAAATTTTAAAGCACCCTTCGGACTTTTTACATACAATTGCGGCTCACCGGCCGGCATTGATCATTAAACGCGGGTTCATATTTAGGCGTCGCGGGACCATAAATCGGCGTTGCCGTTATCCGATGTCACCGACGCCGACCGACGCCACTTCTCTATCTGGCAGTAAATCACTACATCGCGGCACGGATAAAGGACGCTCTTACCCCAACAATAAACAATACGATGAGACCTACTTCGAACGAAATTTTTCATGGCATGACGTTTATATTCTCAGCTTTAAGCTGGTTTTACACTTATCAAACTTTCTGTCAAATAAGTTTGACCAAGTTTACCTTGAATAAATTTGATAACGTAAAACAGAAAATCCTATTTTCGTCAAATATTGATGCAAAACTGCAAAACTTCCAATCCAATGAATTAAAAATTAACAATTGGCAATTAGGGCAACTAGTTATCCTCAATTTTATCGTAATTAGTGTGGTGTTTGGTTTTTACCCTGATATTTGCTTCAAACAAGTTTGTCAAATCATTTCCTATTTTACACTTTTGTCTTCAAACAAATTGTATCAAATATTTGATTAAACCTATTTGACAAGAAGTTTGATAAGTGTAAACCCAGCTTTAGAGATCTCAAAAAGCAGCGTAACTAGTTATTTTCGATTACAGCTTAAAAAAGTATTTTTGCAAGTTAATAAAAAATATATTGAAATATGATTTACTGTTTCTTTTTCAAATACATTTGACAAACTATACAGGGTGGCGTACCATAACCCCAGAAATTCAATTTTTCCTATTAAAAAAATGTAACATAATTTATGGTTGTTTTAAAAGACGGAACTATTGATCTTCAAAGAATGTATTTGTTACCTTTGTTAACATATTTATTTTTTAATGTTTCTTTGTTTATTAAGCAAAGTTTTAATATTAAATAATATTCTTAATCGTTATAAAGTCAATTTTTCGGGTATTAATAGATGCATTATTCTTAAAAGTAATCATGGCTTATATCACATGTTTAAAAAAAAAAGAAAATACATTTTGAGATATTTAAAAAATATACAGGGTGTTTCATTTAAAACAACAAAGTTGCTTTACAGGGTGTTTCTTAAGAAATGCAAAAATTTTAAGTGGTAATTCCTTTTTTAAAATAAAGGATAGTTTTCTATGTAAACATAAGGTCAAAAGTCAACCATTAGGGAGATATGGCAAAAAATATTATTTTTTATCTCAAAAATAAAAAGCGCTAGAATAATGAAATTCTACGAAAGAAATTATCTTATTAAAATGTACTTTCTAAATATTTTTGAACTTTTTTAAAAGTAATGAAAGTGGTGGAAACATACTACCACTATCTTTCTTGCTAACTAAATTTAAAGAGACACTGAGGAAATGACCCCAAAAACATGAATTTGGATAGATTGATTTATTTAGAAACTTTTTAACTTCCATATTTTTATCGTTTAACTTACCAATTTCAAATTAAAAAAATGTAAATCATAACGTAAAAGTTATTTTATAAAAAAAAAAATATTTTTCTGCTGTCACCCATTACGGCATTTTGTAATATGTCTTTTTTGACATTACTTGGTAGTTTAAATACAATGCCCATTTTGTTCCTAAACAACAACATAAACAGATTTTTTCGTTAATTTTTTTGCGATATATATATCTCCCTAACGGTTGAGTTTTGACCTCATGGTTATAATGCAGACTACCCTTTAGATTAAACAAGGGATCATCCCCTAAAATTTTTGCATTTGTTAGGTCTAATAAAAACCTTATTAGCAAATTAAAAATATTTAGAAAAAACTTGTTTTTTTTTGAAGGAAGCAACTGCGGACATATGTTTATAGGAACTTTTTTTATAAAATACCATGAAGAATCAAACCTTGCAGTTTAATTCCATAGTTTTAAAATACCCTGTATATGTATATAGATATAGATAAAATATTTTTAACGGTGATACTAGTGATAATATATAATAATATGATGAAAAGCGTACATTTTTTAATAAAGCATCCTGTATATTATTTTTCCAAAAATAAAGATCTTAAAAGAAAATACCCCATTAAGAACCTACATCTTATTTTATTAGTTTCGGAAATATGGCCTTTCCAATTAGGTATTGACGTGATTTTTCAATTACCGTCATTTTGTAGTAGGTAAAGATATATTCTAGGATTATAAAGTACTCGTCAAGAGCTTTAAAATGATGTGTCTCAACCCCTTTTCATTTAAGAATTTTGGGGTGTTAGCCTTGAGGGTTAAGGGGTGCCGTCCAATTTCTTGTAAAAATCGTTTTCCCTCAATAAATATCTTGAACTTGGAAACGTTTTCAATCTCATCTTTTTGCAGATTACTTAAGTGGTAGCTTTTTAAATAAGCACCCTAGATAATTAATAATACAATTTTTTTTTGTAGTTTGTCACTTCCAACAAAGCTATTGTAAAATGGAAGGACAATCCTGTAAAAAAACAAAAATTTGTAAAGCTTAAGTTTGGTAACAAATTAAATTTCATGTTTAAATTTTCCAGATATAATAAGCTGAGCCCATTTAACTTATTTGTTTTGGCTAACTATATTAGTAAATAGTTTTAAAATCAAATTATCGCATGTTTATTCGGCAATAATAAATACCACAAATTCTCCAAACCAACAAAATCTTTTTGTTTTGTGCACACGATTAAACACGGCGGAAACTTTAAAACACCCTCCGGACTTTTTACATTAAATTACAGCTCACAAACTTGCAGTGATTATTTAACGCAGGTTCATATTTAGGCGTCGCGGGCCTATAAATCGGCGTTGCAGTAACCCGTTGTCACCGACGCCGACCGACGCCACTTCTCTATCTCGCAGTAAATCACTACATCGCTGCACAGATAGAGGACGCTCTTAGCCAGACAATAAACAACGCGATGACCCTGACTCGGGATGCCGTTTTTCATTGCTAGACGGGTGATTTTGTATGAGCAGCGTTAGAGATAGCAAAAAAGCAGCATTAATAGTGGCTTTTGTCTGTAACAGCTGGAGATAAGTGTTCTTTTATGTCATATAACAATTTGTTAATGTATTTTTAATTAAAAACACTTAGTAGGTTGTTCATTGGGGAAACAGTCAGGTGTATTTGGGCTTAGAAAAACTCTTTTGAATCACCAAGCTTTCGAAATAGTTGATTTTTTTTCAAGGCTACAATATGGAGACAAAGTTATTTATATTGATTTATAATGTAATAACGATTATAAACTTACGTGTACAAGTGAGTTACCAATATAAAATTTCAAAATAGTTTCCATTTGGATTTTTCTTTCATATAATAAATTATTAATATTTTAAAGCCACATTTTTATACTAATTAGGCATGTGAACGGGTTGTAGCCATTTTGTTACCTACTTTCTCGAAAATGGTAATGTCTCTGAAACGTATGTCTCACTCCATCCCACTTACAACCATGACCAAGAGTACCAGTACTCGGTCTTTCCAGTACTTTGACGAGATTCCAGTGGCATAGTATTCGAGAAAATTATATTTAGGTTTTGGTTTATTATATTTACTTATCTGTTACAACTGTAACAACTCCACCACCTCGCCACAATTGTCTGTCACCCAATTGGTACGAAGCGGCGGAGCACCGGCAAGCTAATCAACCCCCAGCGTCTGACTGTCACTCAGGCACCGAGGAGCAGTTCGCAACCAGCAGTCGTGCTTTTTAATTATTGCGTTAAGATTTTTATGCAACATAATGGGGCTGCGTCTCTCACCCGAATCCCCAAACATGCTGCAAAAGAAAGATATGGAAATGCATTGACAATAATTAATATTTAAAAAAAAACTTATATAAGTGGTTCCTTTACTATGCATTTGTTAGCACTATGCATTGTATAGACATAAAGATAGAAAAACGTTTCACAACAGTATCCGATTAGGTGTTAGGTATTTAAATATTGTGCACAATATACAATGTTATTATATTATGTAAATTAGTGAAAATTAATTTACTTCTGACCCTAAATATAAAGTTGAAAGAATACAGGTTAGAATTTTTAAATGTTAAAATAGGCTTGTTTTTATTTTTAAAAGTTTTTCTTAACATTATTTTAAAATAAATATTTAATTTAGTTAATTATATAGTATCGTCACTGTGTTCCAATTTAGACAAGAAGCCTCTTTTGTTATTATCAATTATTAGGATATTTGAATAAATAGATCTTAGATCATTAATATCCTTTCTTTTATTTAAAGCATATTCGTTGAGGTGTATTTCCACCATCTCCAAGAAAAGTCTTTTATGTGTATTTTTCTCTGTATTTAAAATTTTTGTTTCATTAAAGTTAAAAACATGATCCGCTTCAGCGGTGTGTTGAGCCAAGGCACAAGTTAACTTATTGTTTCTACAATTACTTTTATGTGACGTAATTCTATCCTTAAGTACCCTCGACGTTTGGCCAATGTAAGTTTTGTCACACTCAGACTACCCTCTACCGTATATATATATATATATATATATATATATATATATATATATATATATATATATATATATATATATATATATATATAATATAAAAATACATTAATAAAAGGTAAAGTTCTTTGGGCATATGGCGCCAGTCTCCTTATAGTTTGTTGGCATAACAGTATGTTGCATACCTAACCTTTGCCATGTACAACTAGATGGCGCACTTTTACATACCACCTTTAACCTCTCGATGCCATGGCTAGTTGTTTTTAAATTTCTTTGTGAGATGGCACCGGTTGTCTATTTGTTAGTTTTGGGAAACAGAAAGGATATTTATAGTCAATCGGGGCATCATCAAGGTGTCTACGACTGAAGCGGCTATGACAAGTCTTAACGAAGACGAAACACGTGTCGCCGTCTTGGTCGGGCCCAGAGACTCCGTAATTTTTAAACAACCAACCATGGTAGCTGAATTCTTACAGGTTATTATTTATTTATTTATTTTTACTGTCATTAATGAGTCATATGCCCAAAGAACTTTACCTTTTATTAATGTATATATATATATATATATATATATATATATATATATATATATATATATATATATATATATATATATATATATATATATATATATATATATATATATCCACCTATAACCACCTAATATTTTTATAGGAGGATAATTTTTTTCTATATATTCTATTTTTGCTCCTCCTTGAGATAATGCATCTACTAAATCTCCAATAGGTCTTTCTTTCATTCTATTATCTCCAGTTAATATTATATTTACATTCTTTAATAAAGATAATATAGATAATAATGGTCTCATAACAGTACCAGCATTACCAACAAATAATTCAATATCTTTTAATTTAAAATTATATTTGTTTTGACCTATAATTTTATAACAATTATTTTTACCTTCTAATTTATTAATTTTTATACCTAAAGAAATTAATGATGAAATCATCATTTTATACTTACTTCCATTAAGTTAAATATAAATATATAAATATATATATATATATATATATATATATATATATATATATATATATATATATATATATATATATATATGTAAGTTGTTGCCCGAAGCTCCGCGAGGGCAACATTCAGCTAGTGGGTGTAACAATATTTTTTGTACGACTAAAATTAATATACAAGCATTCTCGTTAGTTAGAAGAAAATTTTCCAGCTTTTTAATGTTTTAAACTGTAATCCAGTATACTTTTAACATATTATGTTTAATTAAATAAATTGTTTTTTTTTTATTAAAAGGGGCATTATTTAATTTTATTATTGTTTTATAAATGTATAAATGCATGCGTTTTTGATACTTATTTGCCCTAGGGCGTTAGTGCTATTTAATGCTCTCATTAAAAGATGCGGGCGTTTTTAACACTTTTTTTGCCCTAGGGCGTAAAAGACGCAATTTTACGCCCTCAAGTGGGGGACGTAAAATTGTATTTTACGCCCGATCGTCCAAGCAATATATTTTATTGGTTTAAAAAGTCAGTAACCTTAGTTAGCACAACAAAAATGTATTTTATTGGTTTAAAAGTCAGTAACCTTAGTTACCACAATAAAAAATGTATTTTATTGGTTTAAAACTACAGAAACCGAAGTAACTTACTACTATAAAGAAAGGATCAAAATTAGAAACAATTTAAAATCTCGGCCAAGAGCTCGTTTTAAAGCTTAGAGTCTTTACCTTTTTAACCCGAGTTTGCCTTTAAAAGTTCAATATGGCGGCTCTTATATGGCCACCAGAATCTGAAAAAATAAGCATCTACCTTTAAATATTTGCTAAAAAGAGAAATTCGTAGTTGAATAGGTGATGTTGACTTCATGATATTAACACTTTTAAACCTTTTAGGGGATTCCTTTTGACGCGTCTACCACGAATATTTATTCCGCCATATATGGAAACAGCGTCTTAACCCAGCCTGTCAATGTCAAATGTTTCGAGTGTTGGACTAGGCAAACGCGTCTTTTTTTGTCGGACAAGTTAACCACAATATTTTTTATGCGATTTTTAACCATTGTGCCGAAAATCGTAAGTGTTACAGTTACAAAACCCGCTTAATCCGATATCCAAAACATGTCCATGGGTGTTATGGTTTCGTGACTGTAACACTTACGATTTTTGACACAGTGTTTAAAAATTGCTTGTAAAACATTGTGGCAAACTTGTCCGATAAAAAGTGTGTTGTTTGCCCAGTCCGAAACCCGAAACATTTGACATTGACATGCTGGGTTTAAGCGCCGCCTATTATTTTTACAAGACTTTTTTGGTACACTGGATGTTTCCTTGATTTGGGGTTGCCACCTGTTGATTTTTTGATAACTTTTTACTAATTTTGCACCTGGTTCTGATCCGGTTGCCTTGGAATGTCCTATCAATATTGGTAATTTTTTGAGAGATAAAAAGCAATATTATAATGAATAAATATTTAACGGTATATTTCCTAATAGAGTTTATTGTGTTTTTACTTGTTAAAATAAAATGTCAAAGAAAGAAACGAAACATATATTTTTTTGTTTATGTTTACATAATACATCAACATAATTTGCTTTCAGGATTAAAAATAATGAGTTCCTGTAAAATGCCTGTCCTAAATACTTTTCAGCTTACAGCATAAAATAAAAATAATTTATGCGCTAGTTTTAGGTTTTACTACCAATTTAATTCTACAATAAACGTTATAAAAATTATTCCAAACAGAAATAAAACCTCTAAACACAACAAAACGGAAATAAAATTACCTTAGTCAGACCGTTATAATCGGATTGGACGGCTTTTGGCAGAAATGTTACGACCTAAGCAGGCATAGATACAAAATGCTGACACGACGCGTGAAAAAGAAACGAGCTCGTATGGCAAAGCCGCTTTACCGAAAACAATCGGCTTATGACACCTTCAGTTTCCGCAAAAGCAGGAAAATTATCTGGTAAATAATGCAGCAGGATTTTTACAGGTTAGAACTGGCCGTGTTTTAAAACTTACAGTTTTTATATATAAAAAAATAAACATACAGGATGGCCGCCGGGTATCCGAGCTACTTTGGATATGTATTATATGACTAATTTTAAGCAAAAATGATTCTATTTAATTATTTTGAATTCCCAACGGTTCTTAAATTATTTTATCTGGGTTGAAAGTTTAAAGCCTGAAAAAATGTGATTTATTTTAATAAAAAACGTTATGACAGTGCAATTATTAAAGATGCTCAATATGACCTCTGCCCTGTGCAATGGATATTTCAATCGTTCGTCGCAGCTCTCCTTCCCAGTTGTAGTTTCTCATATTATTTTTCATCTTAAAAAATGCTCCACGATTCATCTGGATAAGTTGATCCTTATTATTAGGCTTTCCCACTTAATAGGTAAGTATCTTCACATGTTTCCACATAAAAAATCTAGCGGGTTGAGATCCGGAGATGGCGGTGTCCAAACGATGGGAATACTACGACCTATCCATCGATTTGGGTAGTGTTTATTTAGGAAATCAGTAACGCCGTAATATTTTTTCTCATTTGAAGAGGAATGTTCTTAAGTAGTAGGGGTTTTAAAAAATCCTAATACATTTTGCTGTTAAAATTTTCTTGGAAAATATGTGGTCCGATGATTTCATTATTAATTATTGCAGCCCAAACGTTAATGGTAAATTTTCTCTGGCAATAGATTTCTCGAATAGCGTGAGGGTTTTTGATTGCCAACACATGTTCGTTGTGAAAATTGTTAATTCCATCTCTTGTAAACGTAGCTTTGTCACAAAATAAGGTTCTTAAAAGAGTATCTAAATGATTGCTCCACTATTTACAAAGACGGACTTATTGTCAAAGATCCGTGGGAAAAGTTCTTGTACCTACCGGTTAATAATGATAGGAATGTAGTCCGTTTTCTTTCAAAGTGTCTGAGCTTGTCCAGTAAGTACTTGTTGTACTAATACCAGGATCATTTTTACCACTTCGAGATTTTCTTTAGCATTGCTTCTTTAGTTACGTTTCCTTTTACATGTCTGTTTAGGGATGCACCTGTTAATCTAAGAGTGGTAAAGGATCTACTGAACGTTTGCTTGTCTGTGGGACGGAGTTTTGGGAATCGTCGCTAATATTTTCTAACTGAGCCGGTGGTATTACTGTTGCAATATACATACGCAAAAATCATATTCGCGTATTCATCATGGGAATAAAATACAGGCATGATTTAAACACAAGGTATGCGAAAAATGAAATACGAACAAACAATTATTAAGTGATAATTATTAAATTACCTATGCAAACTAGTTGCCACAATGTTATTTCATTACTCTAGAATTTATGTCTGGCATCTTTAAACCAAAATAATTTAAGAATCGTGAGAAATTCGGAAAAAACAATAGAAAAATGTTTGCTTAAATTTAATCATAGACTATATATCCGAAGTATCTTGGATACCTCGGCGGCAATCTAGTTTAATGCAGTTTTTAAATGTACAGGGTGTCTGCAAATTAATAATATACACAAACGACAGATTCCTTATTTCAAAATATTAGGATTTAACCAAATTTATCTATATCCAAAAGTTTATAATAGAGAAGATGCAGGGTGTCAGAGTAAAAAAATATTTTTAATCTATTTCGATAATTTTAATTACTTTTAAAATATTTTAATGAAACTCGGTATTTAGGCGTTTCTTAACATGGGCCTTTCATATATGATATAATTTATTGTTTTGTTGGCTAGACTATTTTTTTTTAATCCCAACCATTTTTTGTGCTTCTCTGTATGTACCATTTAAGTCAACCAGTAAACTCTCCTATGCTTTCTACACAAAAAACGTATACTTTATAAGAGTCGCTTTAAGACACCATTTTCAAAATATTTACGTTTAAATTATTTAGTGCAGCCAAAAAAATGCCCTTAAAACAGCGTATAAGCAACGATCTATTTTATTTAACAAATATATCGTTGGTATAAGCCATAACTACAACTAGGTCGTCATAAACGAATGATTTAATGTAAATGTATTTCTTTATATACTTTTTGGTGCACTAAATCATCTAAATGCTTATATCTTAAAAACGGTTTCTCATTATATCTTTTTTGTGAAGAAAGCATTGAAAAATTAACTGGTTTATTTACATGGTATCAAACATTATCACAATAAATTAAAATTATTTTTTTATCTTTCTTATTATTAACTTTTGGATATAGGTATGTTTGGTTATATTTTATTATTTTAGCATAAAGAATCTGTGGTTTCTCTGTGTATCATTAGTTAGCGTTGTTTATTTTACAGAAATTAATTAATTAGAATAACAAACAGTTTCCGCAAAAGCAGAATCTGGTAAATAATGCTGCAGTATTTTTTAAAATCTTAAAAATCCCTTTATCTGACTAATGAAGCAAGTTTGGACATATATTAAGGAGAACTTTTTATACCGAATCAGCTAAATAACGTAACACATAGGTAATGTGAGAAAAAGAGACAGTATAATTAAATACCGGCATGTACACATGTGCGACTAAAAGTCCTTGTTTTGTTATTGCATTACTGGCCGATATAGCAAAACCTATTGCTCATGCAGTAAAAAAATATAGAAAATTACCCCCTTAAGTTTCGTACCCTACTTAGGAAACACCCTGTATAATTGTTTTAAAATTTCCTCAAACATCATATAATGTGTTGCAAATAAATACATTGACAATTATCTTTGATGATCTACTTTATAAATATTTTAAAGGTTTGCTTACTTAATTAATACTACCTAAAGCTAATTATACCCTAAATATCGCTGTAATTTTACAGCACCCTTTAGGCTTTTTACAATCAATTGCGGCTCACCAACGGCGCGGCGCGATGCTGATAATAATTAAAGGGGGGCCATTTTTAGATATTGCGTGCACATAAATCAGTGTTGCAGTTGTCCAACGTCATTTAGTGTCGCATTCATAGTGCTTCCTTAAGGCATCCTTACACCTTGAGGCACCCTTAAGGGGCTCCTAAGGGTGCCTCAAGGGGTAAGGACGCCTTAAAGAAGCACTATGGATACGGCCGTTAAAGTAGGAGAGGTAGCGCCAGAGTTTATAAACTAAAAGAATAGTTAACGCACTTGACGACGCGGCTCTGTTCAAGCCCCTCCTACCACGCCTTTCTTCCGACGCGACGACCTGCTGGCTAGCCTGTTATCCTTTTCTATACCCTTCAGTCGTTTGCCTGTTACACGGTAGCTCGTTCTTGGCGGCACTGTTTGAAAGCCGCTTTCAAACGCGCCGCAAGAGAGTACATGAACTATTCATTTAGTTGATAAACTCTGGTAGCGCTATGTTTTTCAAACCATTTTTATACCGAACATATTTTTAAAAATAGGGGTACTTTACTCTTAAGCAGTTTTCAATATTTTTGAGTTACCCTGTAGATCATTAAACTTTTGATAAAAATAACTTTTGTTTAAACAGTTTAAGACCATGCACTTACTTTTGTAAAGAAAAATATTTTCTGATAATTTGCAAATAAAGAAGTTTCCCATTTGTTGGACACTTAATGGACCACACTGTATACGTGACAGATGTATGATCCACCATATTCAAAACAGCTGAATAATAATTTTTAGTTTAAAACCATAAATCTTTAAAGTTTTAACACGGTATGAAAATACTTAAAAAAGTAATTTTCTTAACGACTTTCATGAGCTGCCATCTCTTCTTCCTTCACCGCTACTTGGGCAGCTGACCCTCACAGCTCTCATATACCGGGTGTCAACGAATCTATTTAAAAAGCCATAACTGCTACAGTATTAAAATTAAACTTAGTACAGATAAATGATATAAAAGGAGGAGAGTTTTTGCATATTTTTCTTATTTTTGGTTACTTTCGGTTTACCCGGAAATAGCTCCAATTTGAATTTTTAAATGGAATGGAATTTGATATTTTTATAAGTTTTTGCGCCTATTCCATTTTTTGGAGCCATTTGTAATATTGCATCTAGGTGGCCATGATTCCTTATTTATGTCCTTATTTTTAATCCGACCGCAAATAAATAGGTATCAACAGATTCGTCAAAAATTTCTTTTTTGAAAAGTGCTTGTCCAAAAATTAAGAAAAAAGTTTATATAAACCTATGTTCGAAATGTTTTAACATTTGAGATGCAGAGCAATAAAAAAATATTCGTTCTGTAAAAGCATTTCATACTTTTTTATTTAAATACCGTTAAAAAAACTATAAAATAAAAACAAATAATAATTTTATAATTTGCTATTCAAATATCTTTAAACCCACAATTCTCCACTGGTAAAAAACTGTTATTAAGTAAAGCTTTTTCAAATTTTAAATTAAGTTCTTTCAGCCAAATTGTGGACTTTATAAGATGTTCTTATAAAATTTTTACGATTACACGCTTTATTCCGGGCCTTATCCCAAGTAAATTTCTTAAATAACATTTTTCTTAAAAATAAAAAGTAAAAGTAGCTTACTCTTTGCAAAAAAAAAATAATTTTTAAAATTTTTTGCGAGCCCAATATACAAAATCAACATTTATCTCTTAGTAAATCATCTTTTTATTACCAAAAGAAAAAAATTGATTTTTTTGATACTTTTAAAAGATTTGTCCTCGTGTAAACCTTAGAGTCTGTACAGGATGTTTTATTTTCGATGATGTTACAGGGTATCTCGAAAAATAATAAAATTCTAATATAGGACTTCCGATCTTTTTTTTGAGAAATCAACTGTAGTAAAAATAGTTCATGGCTATTGAGATCTATGTCGGAGCTATAGAGCGATTTTCAGATTTTGACTATTTTTATAACTTTCTTTAACTTATTTGTTATTCAAGCTATGAAAAAACTGTAGATAGGTAAATTGCCCAGTTTTTTTTTTTTGTATAATATTGGGGTGTAATTGGTTGTTTTCTATATTGGACAGATTTTAAAAAATTACCCAAATATGGTGTTTTCTTATGGAACACATTGTTTATTTTTATTTACATTTATTATTTTTGGATGTTTATTTGAAAAAAAAGTTGCAACGAAAGTTACTGGCGTATATTTTCTTGCCAATAATAGCAGATAAGATACGTCCCTCGCCCTCACTGATCTTAATAATTAAAATGAGTTCAGGGCTAACTTTGCATTAAAACCAACTTAACTTATTGAACTAATTAAATTTAGTACAGGCATATCCCTAGGGATAGCCCGTACAGGCATAACAACTTTAACTTTACTTCACTAACTGCTTTGTTATCTGATAAACAATCAAAAATCCCCGTCTTTTAAGGGGTTTGTTCTCTGTAAACATTAAGATTTTTTTTCGGTATGTTGTTTTTGCATTTCTAGAGCAACTCTGCTTGTTTAATGTTTTGTTTTATTATTATAAGAGTAACCTAGAAAATTGTTTGATTTCTACTTTTAAACCTTGACACTTCACGTATTGTTTATGTACTAAATTTCCCAATGTTAAGTAACAATTATATTTAAAATTTCCCAAAAATATATTTTAAAATTCCCAAAATGTATACTTTTTGTACTAGGTGTTCACATATGCCCTTCCTGAAGCGTTGGACCCACAACGCTATTAGGAAATCAGACAAATTTGCTTCAAACCTGTAAAAAGAGTAGCAATATTATCAAAAACGATAGTTCCATATAGCACAAATATTTAAGACCTAACATTATGTTACTTATTATATAATTATATTTATCGTAAATAATCTTAACGTTTTATTAAATTTTTGTTTTTCAATTAATTTTTTTCAAAAATCACGAAAAAATGTAAAAGTAGTTTTTCTACAAAAATAGATTCATTTAGGATTATATTTACACATTATGACTCTTTTTTGAAATTTTAAAAAATTCTTTCCGGATAAATTATCTAAAATAATTATTTAAAAGTTCTGAGATGCTTTGCTGGAATAATTAGTTCAAATAAGATTTAGCTTGTGCTAACCTTGGCTTTCTTTAAGTAGATTTCTAGTCAAATATAGTTTTAACGGTAAGATTATTTTTCAGACAAAATGACCTAATTATTGTTACTCATAAATTGTAACTTTTTATTAATCTTAAGTTTACTAGATGTTATGTACTACGACAAACAGCTAAATAAGCAAAAAAGTTTCGTGTTATTTAAAACTGACCAGTCCTGTAACAATAAAGTGAACTTGGCTATCCGTCAGCAAACGTTGAACCATAAAGTAATTCAATGATTTATTTAATATACCAGTGGAAGAAAATAATTAACTATGTTTTACATGTACTATTAATTAGGTGATTTTTCTATTTTATCTTTTGCTCTTTTAAATTTATTGGATAGTTTAAAAACAAAAAAAATATCTCTTACATAAAGAAAATCAATTTTCTTTTATATTTATGCTATGAAGATTAACCTAATATTCCACATTCTTCTTATACTAGCCTTTATAAAAAAGAATTGCGTCCACCTTGCCTGCCTGTCCATGTCCTTGATGGTGCGTTCCATTGGCCATTTGTCCCGTACTTCTCCACGTACCATTGTCTGCCTTTCATTCCCATTTTCTTCTTCCACATCAGGTTACTGCAACTTCATGCCAATTTCCCATATCCTGAGCTTTCTCAGGGCCGCTTAACTGTCTTGTACCCCACAATTCAAGACCATACTTCAGAGCTCTTCCCCATACTAGAGCTGCGGCTTCCAGTGCTAATGCAGCCTCATGCTGCTTCTGAACTCCGTCTTCACGACGTACCATACAACTTCGACACAAATAAATATATTTCCATATTCTTCTTTATCACTTCTGGCTAACACCATTTAGCCATATTTGAAAACTGAAGATATACCTTATCTTCCTTTTTCTTGTAGCTACGCTGCTACCTCCTTGCAGCTACGCTACGCAACATATTTTTCCCCATCTTCGTCCTTTCACACACATTTCTTCTCCGGGGAACGGGACGCCTTTACCATATATATGGTATTTTCTTCCACAAATAAACTGAGGGGTAGGAAGGGCGTACCATAAGCGACTTTTCCTATCGCTTCACAAAGGGCACTGGAACTAGGGCGGGCACAGCTTACCATAACCGACGTTTCACAAAGGTCACTGGGAACAGGGGCGCCTCCACCATATGTGACGTATAGATTTTTGGCATATACATTACAGGGCCACTTTACGTCACTTGGAGCAAATGTACCATATGGAACTATCTTCTTGGGACCATGAGACCGGTGGACCATCAACACTAACTTTGCATTTTTAAAACCAACTTAACTTATTTGATTAACTAAATTAGTACGGGCATATCCTAGAGGATAGCCCGTACAGGGCTAACTAACTTTAACTTTATACTTTACTTTACTAACTGCTTGTTATCTGATAAACAATCAATCTCCCGTCTTAAAATTTTGTTCTCTTTAAATATTAAATTTTTCAGTATTTGTTTTGCATTTCTAGGCAACTCTGCTTGTTTAATGTTTTGTTTATTATTATGAAGAGTAACCCTAGAAAATTGTTTGATTTCTACTTTTTAAACCTTGACACTTCACGTATTGTTTTATGTACCAAATTTCCCAATGTTAGGTAACCCAATTATATTTAAATTTCCCAAAAATGTATATTTTAAAATTCCCAAAATTCTTTGGACAAACCACGAAGGCTAAAAGCCTAAATACTAACGTACCGTGGGTGTCTTAAGCGAGGAGTAAGAGGGAGTTTGTTGACACGGGACTTAAATACTTGAAGATTTGGAAGGAAGAAAGACCTCCGCGGGCAGCAGGTTCCACAACCTAGAAACTCTAGGGATAAAGAACGAACAAAGTGGGAAGTTCGGGGCCTGTCCAGTTGGACCGTATAGGGATGCATACGCGCGGAACCACGAGTTTCTCTGTTGGGAACCGTGAGTGGAGGAACTATACTGGACAATTCTTCAGAGCAGAAGCCATGGAAGTACCTATAAAAAAGCGATAAATCCCCCACAGCCCGACGATGTGCAAGAGAGGAAGCCTTTCTGTAAGTGAAGGATCATTAATGAGACGAATAGCTCTTCTTTGAATAGAATCAAAGAATGCTTAGGGTTGTGGGGGACGCCATGCCCCAGATATGGGAACAATATTCAAGGAGGTCGGATTTGGGACACATATAAAGTGTATAAATTAGAAGAGGAAAAATACTTTTGGCTCGAAAGAGAAATCAAGCTTTTTGAAGCTGCCGTGGCTATAGATACAATGTGTTTATGCCAGTTAAGGTTACTTTCAAATGTGACGCCCACAAGATTAAAGGTGTCTTTGCTCTGTAAAACTTGGCCGCTCATAAGTAGAGGATGAGTATTTGATGACTCTTTTCGCGACAAGGAACATGATTGTGTTTTGGATGCATTAAAATGGACGAGATTTTTAGCGCCCCAATCCAATATTAAATTAAGATCCTGCGAAAGAGATATCTGCATCGCTCTGCGTTTGTTTTTCCAAGTCAGGTTTAGTGATGGGTTTAGGAACCTGAAAACTGGAGTGAAAGGAGTACTATCGTCCGGCAGAAACTATGAATGGAATTAGTTTGTGGACGAGAGAAGGTCGTTGATGTGAAGAAAGAAACAATGTTGGTGCCAGTACAGTTAAATAAGGTGTTAGAAATTTGCATTAAATTTTCCATGGATATTAATAAAAGTTCTACCGAAATAGTTCAAGTAATTTAGAATAATATTATCTAATTTTTTTTTTAATTTAAAGGTCAAAGCACACTAAAAGCTCAGGTCTTGGTACGCTTACGGACCGATCAAATATCTGCAGGCTATTTAAATGTCATTTAAGGTTATTCATTTTAAAAAGTATGTAAAATATTTAATCGGAGCGCCTCGTGTGCTGACCTTAATACTGTGTGTATTTAATTTGTCACGTAATACATTTTAGTAAAATATGGCTCCTTTTTACGATTTTTTTTATGCAGAATTTTGATTTGTAGATTTTATACTGTTTGTGTTTGTAAACCACTTGTAAGAAATATTGAGCAAAAAAACTAGTTAAAAAAAATACGTATTTTAGGACGCTCTTTATTCATTAGACCATATTATAAAGTGCTTTAATGATGAAATTCGGATAAAATAGCTATTTATGTATCGAGGGCGTTACTAGGACTATAATGTGGCCTGAGGTCGAAGGTTTCGGCCTGATGGGCATTATAGTCAATGCCATTAATTGCCTCCTAATGCTATGTTTTACCAAAAGAGTTTTTCCATTGACTAATTACATTATCTATTCACTTATTATAAAAATAAGAGTTTGTGCCTATTACCTGTATACGTAAGTAGATAATGACTGGTGTTAAGTTTGACTTTGATGTTTCTATCAGTTAGTGAGTTGGCATTTTTTATTTGCGGCGATTTGCTCAAAATGGAAGAAATTCCACCAAAATATGAGTGAAAGGCCATAAAAGCGACCGAAAATCTTTTGCCAGTTAAATCAAGGCAACAGGTATAGTCAGGAGTATGGCATATTTATTATTTGGAAGATGCGAACGCAATTCTTCCAGGTAGCCGGGGCTCATTTAATGGCATATTTTCAGGAACTGGTAAGTTATTGTCGATACACAGGGCTGCAATAAATCGATACACATGGTTGCAGCTAACCGCTTGTAAGTGAAAAAAAAACATATTTGTCAAACCTTATAAATCAATACACGCAGGGCTGCAACATATCGATACACACGGGGCTGCAGCTATCCGCTTGTCTTTTAGTGGTAAAGGGTGGTACACCCCAAGGTTGTCGATTCTGAATGCGCCCTTGATCTTTCTTACTTAAGAAAAAAAAATAGGTCTAGTACATCTCTCTCGCAATCCTGACTTTATTTTTTTGTCAGACCACCACCCAGGAGTGCCCTCTTACAAAAAAGAATTAAAATCGGCTTACAAACATAAGGGCCAATCCCGTAACATACACAAAAAAACATACGCGGCGAATTGAGAACCTCCCCGTTTTGGTCGGTGAAAAGTGTAGAATTTTACCCCACAAGGTTGGATGGCAAGATAAAAGCTTTACAAAAACGGAAACTGATAAGGCACCTTTCGGTCGAGCTGATGTCTACCGAGGAGATAAATAATATAATAGGAGTTGATATGAACAAAAAAACGAGGAAATAAATACACCTGAGGATAAAAATAAACAAGTGGAAAAAATAATGGTACTGATGACATCCAAATACAGGACAAGGTTGAAAATGTGTTTCAACCGAAACATAAGACGCCTAGAACACCCCTAAAGCAGATCAGATCAATGAACCGAATTTTAAACACCAAGTAGAAAATTCAAATGGCCTAAAACGACAGCGTTCCCTCTCCAGCCCAGGAGAAATAGATCGGCGAAAAATACGTCGAGAACTTGATAACCAACTGCCAAATTTAACCAATACCAATAGCAGTAAGGACAAAAATAGTGACAAACCTAAACAAAAAGAGGACACTTCAGAAAAAGATATGTTAGAAGTTGCCATAAATGCCTTGGAAACTATAAATGAATACTCAGAACGAGACGATGTGCAGATACAAGATGGGAAAAAATACGAAGCGCTACATCACTTATTCATAGGATGATCACCATGTTTGCGTACAAAATCGGCAAAGTTCAACAGGAAAACTTGGAACTCACAACTCAATTAAGTTTAATAAAGAGAGAATTAAGGCCTACTGACAACCTCCAAGCTTTTGCAGAGGCGGAAACTAATCGTTTCAAGGTACCTGTACTGGAAGAAACTTATATTAAACCTGTTCAGAAAACCTACAGTAGTATTGTACATAGTAACCCCCCACTTCAGAAACATAAAGATGTATGGACTACCCCGCCACAAAAACCAAAAAAACATGAATTAATTATTAAAATGAAAAACCAGGACAATCCCAAGGAAGTTATAAAAGAAATAAGAGAGAATATAGCAAAGAGTGACAAAACCACTGGAAGTTTTAAAAACGTCACAAGGAAAGCGAATGGGGCTGTTATCATTGAATGTGAAAATGGTGCACAGCAACAAAAACTTCGGGAAATTTTAGAAAACAACAGTAAAATAGAGCTCAAAGAGATACAAAATACAGATCCCATGGTAATGTTGACAGGAATAGAAAAAGGCTATCAATCTGAAGAATTTATTAACCTCCTTATAGAAGAAAATCATGAGTTAAAAACAAATTTTGGTAATGATGCAAAAAAATTATTAAAAGTCATCGCAAAGAGAGACTGTCGAAACCCTCGTAAAGAAAACTGGATCATCCAAACTAAACCAGAAGTATTCCGTTGGCTAATCCGAAATGATAAAGTAAATTTTGACCTAACAAAAATATACGTTAAAGAATATTTTAACGTGGCGATGTGCTACAATTGCTGCCTCTTTGGACATGTCGCAAAACATTGCAAATCTGATTCATGCTGCCATAAATGTGGAGGAAATCATGAACCCAAAGTATGTCAGGAAAGCACCAAGTTAGACTGTCCTAATTGTAAGCGGTTAAATTTAAAGGACCGTGTACACTCCGCGAGAGATCCCAAGTGTCCAGCATTTCTTCAGAAATTGGAAAAATATAAGCAGAGTACTAATTATGAGAGCCAAACTTCAACCGCCGCGCCTTTTTTATCAAAAAAATAAAAAGGACAAAAATGACTACTCTATATTACATCAAAATGTTCAATCAGTAGGTAACAGCGTAAACAGACTAGAGGAACTTTTGAAAGATAATCCAGAATGCTTATTCTTAGCTATGTCTGAACACTGGAAAAGTGAAGACCAACTTAACCAGATTGGAATAAAAGATTTTAGATTGGCCAGTTATTTCTGCCGGGATCAAGGTCAACATGGGGGAAGTGCTATATATGTGAATAAATGTATAAATTTTACTGTACATAAACGTATTTGTGAT